>CAUVYM010000136.1:0-38066 GCA_963556165.1 Tipula helvola
GATTTGTAACCATACAAGACATTAATTTACAGGCAATGGCATTAAAGTTAGCCGATATGTATGGAGTAAAAAAATTCTCTGTTTCTAATGGTTTGATTCAGAATTTAAAATTTAGCATCATATATCGAGCAAAATTGTCGCAGGGGAATCGAGGGTGGTTGACAACGATGTAATTATAAATTTTAAAGATATTTATGCGAAAAAACTCAGTGAATATAAAAAAGAAGATGTTTTTAACTGCGACGAGGCAGGATTTTTTTTTCAAGTGTGCTCCTAAAAGAACTCTTTGTCATGCCGTTGAAAATCAGATTAGTGGTAAGTTTAGTAAAGAGCGGGTTACCATTTTGTTTTGTGTTAGTATTGTGGGCGAGAAATGGATCCTATTCTAATTGAAAAAGCAAAATCTCCCAGAAATTTTAAAAATTTAGACTTAAATAAAGTAGGCTTGTGTTATGAACATAATAATAAGTCCTGGATGAATGTAAGGATTTTTTCTAGATGGCTTGATAATTTAAACAAAAGAATGATCAAAGAAAATAGGAAAATACTTTTGACCCTAGATAATGCACCTGTACATCCATCAGACGTCGAATATAGTAATGTTGAATTACTTTTTTTTCCTCCCAATGTCACTTCAAAAATTCAACCTTTAGATCAGGGAATTATAAATTCTTTTAAATGCCTATGCAAAAGAAAACTAAATTTAAAAATAAACCATGAATTTTCCACTTATAATGTTATATTGAAGAAAATAAAGTTATATGATGCTACAATGTTAATTATTGAACATGGTGTGAATTGTCACAAGATATAATAGTAAATTGTTATGAAAAATCCATTAAAAACGCATTATTAAAAGTAGATGATATATTTAATTTAATTGAACCTAGCCATGACAGCAATGATTTCTCTTGTTATTCACAGATACAAACAGATGATGTTTTTTAGAAGAAGTCAGAAGCGAAATTTAGTGTCTGGATAACGAGGAAGTGAATGAAAGTAGAAATGAGATTAATAGTGAAATTAGTTCCGAATTAACTGGCTTTGGTGAAGAAAAAAAAACGAATTAATGTTATTGAAGTTTTTAAATGTTTACAAGATATTGAATTATTTTTGGTAGAAAATTGCCCAGAAAACTTAACAAAGCTTTATGATTTAAAAAAAGGGCTAGTGACCGGTTTGTAGGGGGGAGGTTCGATTCCCAGTTTTTGCATTTTTTAATAATTAAAAAATAAGAAGAATCAAATTTATTCAAATTCTTCATCATCATACAATAGCATTCACCTTTAAATTCTAATTTAAACATGAATTCTGCAAACATGAAGCTTAAATCACTTCTACTCGTAATAAATCTCGCTCTAAATTTCCTCTTAAAAACACTCCACCTATTCTCAATAGCTTGAGTATTTGCACCCGTTCTGGGATCTACGAAATACTTACTATGATTCACGGTAAAGTGGTTATAGCCTAACAGTTCCAAGTCTAAATACCCTCTCCAGAGTCGGTGATAATTGTCGTTCCAATTTCGACACATTCAAGCAACACACTTTTAATCGTATCCTTATTTCTAAATAACACCTCCCTAAAAAATAGTTCGCCGGTTATAATATCAACTCCTCCTATCACCCATGGTGAGCGGACTAAACGCCCAACATTAAATTTGCGTTTGGAAAATTTGGATTCGTCCACCTCAATAGTGCACCCTATTCCTCCTATTTTTGAAGGGGATTTGACGCATTATTTTGGTACGATTTTCGCTTAAGGTGCGATACCATCTTGTTATTGTATCCCTCGAGTTTGTTGAAATCTCGAAACAAGTCAAATTCTGTGTTAGATCAACACACCAAAAATATATCAAATCAATTAATTTCGTTAACTCTAAGTTTGAATTGTAAAGCAAAGTTCCAGTTGTTATAGATTTTTTCTTTTTACAACGGTTTGCATCGCCAACAGATTACTGTGTTGTTTTTTTTCCAAGACCATTAATTTACCATGGCAGGCCATGCAATTCGCTGTGTCCGAATAAAATTATTTATCATTAAGTATGAAACAGTTGCTTCGTATGTTTGTGTTGCTAGTACTATTTCACGGTGATTCGGCATGGAGTGTTTAAATAGAGTTTTAAAGTAAATTATATAAAAACAGAATTTAATTATTAAAAAACACAAAAACTGGGAATCGAACCTTCCCCCTACAAACCGGTCACTAGCCAAAAAAAGGTTTGGCAGAATATAAGAAAAAAAATCAATTCGTTATCTAATTTTATACGCAAAATAAAGGAATAGTAAATAATTATAATTTATAGGTAAATATATGGATTATTTACGGGTTAAAAACATTTTACTTTTTTTTAATTTACTTATTCAAATTAAAACAAAATTTGGAGCTGGTGTTTTTTTAATTAAAATTTTTTATTAATAATCCATGGAACTAATTAATTTAGAAACAATAAGCAATCTAAATAATCAAGATGATATATTGCGATTTTTAAAAGACAACGGTTTGCTTAGATCCGTCGTTTATTGTGAGGCATGCAATAGGAAATTAAATTGTGTGAAATATAAAAGAAACTCAGATGGATATGCGCTGAAGTGTAATTCATCAAGTTGTGTGAAATATCAAAAATATATTTCAATTCGGTACAATAGCTTTTTTATAACTTATAAAATTGAATTGAAAAAAATACTAATCTTGATATATTGCTGGTTCAAAAATGAAAGCATCTCTCAAGTTGTACGAGATTATAACATAAGCAAATCATTAGTATTAAAGTTATATGAAGATTTAAGAAGAAGAGCAAACAATTATTTTAATAATAATTCTTATAGGTTAGGTGGGAACGGAATTGTATGTCAGATTGATGAGTCGATGTTTAGATACAAGCAAAAGTACCATGTTGGCCGGGTGAGTTCAGAAAAAAGGTGGGTATTCGGAATTGCAGACACATCATCAACTCCTGCAAAGTATTATGTTGAGCTTGTGTCCGATCGAAGCGCTAATACATTACTTCCAATAATTCAAAATTATGTTAATGCAGGCTCCATTATTTGGTCGGATGAATGGCGGGCATATAATCAAATCACAGTAATGAATTTTCAACACGAAACTGTCAACCATACGTTTAATTTTATAAATCTATCAATGGAGCTCATACTCAAAAACATTGAGAGTTTATGGAACAGACTTAAAAAGCGAATAAAAAAGCAAAATGGAAACAGTTTTGAATCCTTAAAGCAGAATCTGAAGGAATGGATTTGGAAGGACAACATTGGAAAGAACGATTTTTCGCGAATTTTTGATTTATTAAACCAATAGTTATTTTTTTTGCTGTTTAAATTTTTTAAAACATATACAGTGGGGTGTCAAATTTTAAGCATTTCTATGCTTAAAATTTTGACAATGCTTAAAATTTCGACAAAAAATATAAATTTTTAAATAACTAAAATATGCAAAAAAAATAATCATTTAGTTTTGGATGCTCTTTCATTACACACACTATGCTTTAATTTCATCAAATTATATTTTACTGCTTCTGATGAATTCCTAGTTAAAAATTCGAGTTTTTGCATGTGCAAAATATTTCTTCATGGTTTTGAATAATTAAATCATCATCCAATACTTCTTCAATATACAAAAAATCTACATTATCATCTTTTGCATTAATACATCATCATAATTCTCCTCAATGTCATTAACAAATTCCATATCATAAAATTTATTCCAACAATTCGTATAAGATTCCGTACTTAATTTTGATATAGACTCTTTTATCCAAAAACAAACATCAAGTAATGTTATACAATTTAGAGATGTTTTTAAATTTTTTTCTTCATCAAGCAATTTTGAAGTAATGAAATCCGTTGCAAAATCCTTACACCTTGTCTTAATTGCATTTATTAATCCGAGATCTAGAGGCTGTAAAACAGAAGTAGTGTTAGGTGGAAATCGAAGAAATTTTATGAAGGGCATTTCAGGGATATCATGCCCACTAAAATTATCCATTAAGATTAAAATTTTTCTGTTTTTATGTTGACATTCTTCATTTAGCATACTGATATAATTGGCGAAAATTTCCTTGTAAGCCAGGATGTCTTATTAGCAGCATACTTTATTCCAAAATCTTCCGGGTGATTATTTCTGAAAATTCTTGGGTTTTTGCTCTTTCCCATTATAACGGTTTTAACGATTCTCCTTTGGAATTGAATCCAACCAATAAGGATATTCTTGTTTTGTCAATCTTACTTCCTTTCCTATCATCCTCACTTTTTATTATATAAGAGCCATTTCCAAGATTTTTAATATACAAACCAGTTTCGTCGATATTAAAAATATTTTCTGCATCATATTGAGATTTTATAAGATTAAAATCAGCAAAAAATCTACTTATATTTTCCAAATCTGCACTTTTGATTCTCCGTGCAGGGCTTTATATACAACACCATTTCTAGCCTTAAAATTTCTCACAAAATAGGAATTTATTGTTACATCGCATCGAGGATTTAGCTCTTTATACCTTCTTGCCAATGCAAAGATTGTTCTTACGTTAATTCTCACACCTTCATTTCTTAAAATTCTCATTTTCTCAACAATATATTCATCAATATCATGCACTAAATCATTTACTTTACTAATATATGAGTTATTTAAAATGGGGTCTTCACTATCCAATGTTATTATTTCATCCATGATGCTCAAGGATGATCTTACCACACTAATTGTGACATCATGCATATCAGCTAACTGTTTATACGTTTTTTTATTGATATTATAATCTTTGGCAATACTACGCTTCTTTCTTAATGTTATGGATGTTCTTGTTTTTTTGGATTTTCTGTCATTGCGGTGTTTAAAATTTTTACATTTTAAAAAAAGGTTTTATATTAAATATTAAATATTTTTATAAATTTTAAAGCTTGTGTTTAAAAAATTTAAAATGTTTAAAATTTCGCATATTTGTTTATAAATAACAATTACGAGAAACTTGGTTATAAATACAATAATTGCACTGGCAGTGCTACATTATCGGAACACAACATAAAGAAATATAATTTATTTATATATTTAAATTTTTCGATCATATGCTTAAAATTTCGACAAAAATCAATACAATTTTATGCTTAAAATTTCGCACCCCCCTGTATTGTGTTTTAATTATAAATTTTTTCATGTTCTAAGAACATTTTAATTATTTATTAATTTATTTAAGGGGAAAAAAAAAACACCACTTTAGAATAAGGGGAAAAAAAAACACCAGCTCCTAAAATTTTATCTTTTTATTAAATCTACATTAAATAAAAGAAAAAATGTTCACTATTTTCAATAACGAACATGGTTAGTTTTAGACACCGTGGGTGTTCGTTATTGACAGGGTAGACTGTATTTAATTCGTTTACTAGTTGACTAAAAATTAAAATTTAATTAAAATTTAATTAATTAAGTATTTATTATTTACCCCCCCATTATTAGCATGCTACCGAAATTTCTTAATTCGTATTCAAAACCTCGCTAAAATATAATATTCGGGGGGTTCAGTGATAAGGTCAATATATATGTGCCTAATCTTCGTAAAAGAAAATATAAAATGGGAAGAATTTTATAATCAGAAGCACACCCGGGGGTACGTGAAATATGCCGAGCAAATAAACGAAGTTTTTATGATATAGTAAATTGGCAGAACATTGAAAATAAACAGTCTTCTGAACAGGCTATTTAGAAATTTCATGCACGAAACAATCATCATAACTATAATTTTGTTCCTTCATAGATAATTCTGATCACATGCAAAGAATAGAAAAAGTATGCCATAGTTTGAAAACCTTTATACCTAAAGTATCATCGGGACTTCATAAAAATGGATAATTATTGCAGTTTGTTATTAAAAAAATATTATATGAAGTAATTTTGATAAATTTTTGGTTTTTATTTATTATAAAAACAGATTCTTGGTTGAAGGGTAGTTCGCGTTGCGTTTTTGGGTATAAAAATTTACCCTTCTTTTATTAAAATAAAAAAGGAGGATGCAATAAAAATAAAGAACAATGAAAAGAGTCGTAAACGAAGAAATACGAGGCAACAAAGGAAAAAAAAGCGATAAAAAATAAAGAAACAATCACACGTGATGCCTTTATACAGCCATCTCCTCTTATAAATAAACATTATATACCAAATAATGCTTCCTCTTATAAAATCAAGAAAATTTTTATTTAGTATGTCCGCTTTTTAAAAATAGTGAAGAATTTGAAAGTGTTTTATTTTTTACGTTTTACCAACAAAGAGTGGGTATTACTAGGTTAAAAATCTGGGAAATTGATAAAGATAGATTATGTTGAAAAAATTACAAAATCCAAGTGACAAAAATGTGGGTACCAAGATAATTTATTAGAATATACATAGTCTATGCATCAAAGGACACGAATATATACCATTTGAAAAACGTTAAACTGTGGTTTGAAGGGGTTTCCAGTACAATCATAGTCAGTAGGCTAAAAATTGACAAAAAAAACCGTAAGCAGTATAATATTTTAAATGAAGAATAAGTTAGTAGATAGTTATTTTAAAAGCATGTGTAATATCGTAGATATTCATGAATCAAAGTCTTGAAAAGTAAATATCATTGAGGACACCTTGTTGAGTGTGTATAAGCATTCTATTTTGTAAAAAGAACGCCTGAAAGAAAAACATTTTACTAAGAAGAAATAAAAGAGAAAGGATAATATTATTAAAGGACCTATATTCGAATGTAAAATATATATTGATGGACGGCAAGTTTATGGAATAACTGATCAACATATCAATTACTATTATGCAGTTAACCATAGTTTAAATTCAAAAACCAACTCGCTTAAACCTAATTTATAAATACAATTGATGGCAACTGCTCTTCAATAAAACTGCATATACTAAAATATACAGAACAAATAAACTTGTTGATATAATTTTTACTTAGATATATCATAAAAAATAAATAAATTATTCTCTAATTTAATTAAACATTTATTTTAGTTAATTTTATTTTTCTTCCTCTTGTTTTTATTTTCAAAAATATAGGTAATATTTTCAATTTTTATTTTTAAACTCAAAACGCAACTCGGGCCTCCATACCTTCACGATGTTTTATTAAAAGATATTTGCACTTTTTTAATATGTTTAGCATGGCTAGAACGCCGCCTCCCTTAAAACGACACTGTCCCCAAACTTTTTAATAAAATCAATAGATTTCTGTTTGCTTTCCCAAATCCATTTTTGCTTATTTTATTTAATGGTTGTTATGGAATTATACGGTCTTCTTGTTTTTTAAGTTTATTATTCAATATACGAGAAGTTTATTAAGGATTTTCCGTTTATTGCAAGAAAATTTACACATTCGTTATCTATTCAAACAAAAAAATGTGAGACACAATATTTTTAAAAAACATGTTCTAATAAAAAATATCATGTTTAACAGGAACTCCGTATTATTAGATGGAGTGAGGATGTTATTATGCATTCTCTCCTTTAAATCGTCGATTTTTAGGACATTGACCGGGTAAATTAGAATAAAATATATTCAACACTATTCCCCAAACATATTTTTAAAATATTGGAGCAAAACTTTCAAATTACGCAAAATTTATATTTGAAATAAACAAAAACCATATATTCTTTACAAACTCTTCTTTAATATATAATTTGCTTTAAAATTACAATTTCCATAATTGGAATATTAGATTAGTAAAAACTTTTAATTTTTTTATCCTTCAGTTGAACTTTGTAGTTTTAATAAGCGCTGTGATTTGTATTACAGTAAACAAACAACAAATGTTTGAATATATTTCTAAGAAATTAATTTTTGATGGAGAAATAAGTTTAGAAGTAAAAAATTATGAAAATATATTTGATGGTTTTAATGAGATTGTTAAAGCAAAGAATTACTTGAGTAAAGAGGAACTCTCAAATTTTTTGAAAGTTTGGAAGGATACAAGCGATCTAGAATTTCAAGAGATTACTCCAGAAAAAAATGCTTCGAAAACTTCTCTTTAACTGTTGCTCTTATTCAAAATAATTTAAACATAGAGTTATATAAAATGTATAAAGAATATGAAAATTATTGTATTATGAACAGTTTATGGCTTAAGGAAAGTGTTTTTATAACCAAAAAACTAGTAGAATTGTCATCTAAGGATGAATTAGAAAAGAGTGAATATGAAAATATTTCAAAAGAGTTGTTAAATTCATTGAAAAGAAGCAGTAGGCGAAAGGCAAATTACAATGATAAGGTTATAAACGAGCTTGCTAAAATAAAAATTCCTAATGATAAAATAGAGATGAACATGCTTGTCTATGACACTAAGGTCATGGAGTTTAAAGATTTTACACATTTTTATGATTCTCTTAAAGTTTTACAAAGAGGATACATTAGAAATTTTACATGTGTAAAGAATATAGTTGAGAGTGGGGAGTTATTTAGTATCGAGCCGGTAAAGGAGTTTTTATCAGAATTTAAGGAAAATACATATGGGAAAGATATCACAAAGTTTCACAACATGCAAAGAGATTATTACAACCCTATGATGAAAATATGCAATCTCTTAAATATTCTGTGCCTTGGTCCATTAAAACTTTAGATTCCGAAATACTACACTTAGATGAATTGTTTGAAGAAGCAGAAATTGATAAAATAAGGTCGTTTCTTCAGGACTTTTATATAAAGAGAGTAGAAGATATTACAAAAGAGTTTAACAACAGAATAGAAGAATTGCACAGTGAAATATCACAAAAATCTTTATATTCAATGGTGTTTGAGACGGAAGCAGACTTAGAGAATCAAGATTTTGATTTTTTAGATGAAAAATACTTGGAAATCATGAATGAATTAGAAGGTATAAAAAAACAAAACGAAGCAATTATTTATAAAATGCAACGTGCATTTATTGAAGTAAAAGATAAATTGAAAACAATAGAAGATGAATTACCAAAAGATTTTCTTGATAACGTATTGAAAGAAATAAATGTAAAACTTGTAGGATTAGATATTGTTCAAATAGATTCTTATTTATCATATAAACCTTATTATGATTTGGTTGATAAAATATACGAATATTTAAAACTTTTGGATGATTTAGCGGAGAAAAAAAAAATTGAATTGTCTTATTCAAAATAGAGACACATTGATTCCAGAAACTAAAGCCGTTGCACAATTTATTAATAGTGAAGTTATAAAAATTAATGGTTATTTATTTGTTGATTTAAAAGTAGACAGAGGTTTCAATTCAATTTTTTCCAAACCAAAAATAATTAAGGAGGCTGAAGAAAAAATAAAAACATATCAAAGTCTTACAAAAAAAGTAGTCGACGAAATAGATACAATACTATTAATCCACTACAAAGATGTGATATCGTTTAATGAATTAGTGGATGACCTTAACCTATACTCCGATGATGTTGATGCACTTTACAATGAAATTATTAAAAATTTAAACGATAATCAAATCCAAAAAAGAGACAAAGAGCTTGTTTCTGAAAGTCTAGAATTAGCAATGTCTAATTTTAATGATCGTTGTAAAAAAAATAAATCAGAAATAGATGAATTTTATAAATGGCAAAATAAAAGGAGAATACTGTTATTTGTTTCAGTTTTAATTTTCATTGGAGGTTTGATTTTTTATTTTCTTGTTTATAGGAAATGAATTTTAAGAGAGTTTCTTCTTTGGCAACTTTCTTAGATCAATAAATGTTGTTGCCAACTTGTTTTAAAAATATTGTGTACAGTCCAACCCCGCTTTTGGGGCAACCCGGCTATGGGGCGCCCCCGCCCCACTGAAGATCTCGTATTTGGGGCATATATTTTGACAATTTCGATATTTACCTTTTAAATTCTACAGAAAAATTAAATAATTCGAAATTTTATTCCGATTTTGGGGCAGTTTATATATTTTTTAATGTTACCAAATGAAAGTGTTGGTTATATTTTACTATAGGCGGAACAAGGTCGAATCCTGTTTGGTGTTTTTTTATAATTTGTAAAATATAACCTAATAACCGATTGTTGGAGAGGCTACCTGAAATTAAGTGAAAATAGTTATTTTCATGCTACTGTCAACCACACATATCACTTTGTTTCGCCTGAAAATTCCGAAGTTCATACACAAAGAGTAGAAAGGTTGTGGCGGACAGTGAAAAGTTTTATACCCAAAAATGCAAAACGTGAATTTTTAGAATCTTGTGGTAATGCGTTTGTTGTCAGTAAAAAGATAGGAATTGATGGAAAATGTAAAAGTTTTTTTAACTTTGCAGAAATAATTAAATTGTTTTTCTGTTAATAAAAATAGCAAAATATAAATTCACTTTATATTAAAAAAATTATAAAAAAAACACCAGACAGGATTCGAACCTGTTCCCCCTATAGTAAAATACAACCAAGTGTTATCAGAGAAAGAAATAGAAGAGTTCGAAAAAGATTATCGAGAGATGGGTTTGTCGAAAAGGAAATTAGCGACGAAATATAAAATTTCGAAAGGAAGCATTTCTATGCTTAAGAAAGACATCAAAAAGTCTTTTATGGATGACATCGACTCAATTTTGTATGAGAACGATATATACGATTATAAGTATTTAGAAGGTCAGATGTTCGAGGTGTTTTCACGTCTTAGGAAACCACACATGCCTTTAAATGGAACTACTATTAGATTTATAGCTTTAAAAATCGCAAAGAAATTTAATCCTATAAATTTTAAAGCATCAAATGGTTGGTTCGACGTGTTTAAGAAGAGACATTGGTTTTGTTTAAAAATATTTCTGGTGAGTCACAATCTGTGGAAACGACACACTTAGCAGATTTTAAAGCGACATGCCATAATAAATTAGACGTGTTTGGTAAACACAATGTATTTAATTGCGACTAATCTGCTATATACCACAAAAATCTACATAAGAAAAGTTTTGGTCTACCTAGAGAAAACCAACGGATTAAATTCAAATAAAATGCGTATAACTATTATATAAACATGCAGCACGACAGACAAAAAGCTAAACCCATTAGTTATTAATAATGCCGAGAACCTGAGACCATTAAAGAACTTTAATCTCAACTAGGTTTTGGTCGACTACACACATTCATCAAAAGCTTGGATGACAACGCAAAAATTCAAAAATTATATAAATGAATTGAATTTAATGATGGAAAAAAATACTTTTAATTTTAGAAAACGTTACAGCCAATCCACTTATTCAACTTAGTAACGTGGAACTCATGTTCCTGCAAAAAAAAACTACCTTTATTATGCAACCTTTAGATATGTGGATAAATAAAAGCTTTTAAAACTCAATATATTAATGCTCTAATTGATTCGTGTAAATTTGTGGCTATAGGAGACAATATCGAAATTTTTAATTTCATCAACGTTAAAAACGCGATTCTTTCGATTTCAATAGCATGGGACATGGTCACAAAGTAATCCATAATTAATTATTCTATAAAATGGTTGGAAGACAAGATAACATACATTGCAGAAGAGATATGTATGAACAACCTAGAAATTCTATTAGAAAAAAAGATTAAAGATGTGTTTATGATGCAGTTGTTGAGGAATAGGACGAAACCCATGACTATTTGGAAAGTAAAAATAACCAATAGATGCTATAAAATCAGCTTTAGCATAATTTGGTAAGTTTTATGGCGCCACATCGATTATACCATCATCTTCTAAGTTAAAAACAATGCTTTTAATTAAACTTGAAATGATCAAAGAATGGAGAAGAAAATATAAATACGGTAATAAAATTACAGACATTTTACCAATAAATAAAACATTTTTTTAATTGTATTTTTTTTCAAGAAACCCTTTTTTAATATTTGACTAAATAATATTTAAAATTTGAAGTGAAACATTTGCGAATTGAACTTTTACCCGTCTTTAAAGCAGAGGTTTGAAAAAAACCCGCCCAAATTGAAACACTCGCTTTTTGGGCGCTTTTTTAGAAAGTGTCCCAAAAACGGAGTCAAACTATATTTAATTTGAAAAGAACACACAATGATAAGTTAGAGAATAATAGACAAGTTCGGAAGAAAAGCGAAAATTAACGGGTACTTCTACTACATATTAATTGTTTAAATCCGATATATTTATCATGCGAATATTAATTTATAATTTTAATTGCGAGGATATTTAGCTCTTCTATTTATGGGCGTATTTTTGTCAGTTGAATATCCCTCCCTACAAAATTAAATAAAAAAATAACTACCAATATTTAATTATTAAAAAACAGTTTAAATAGGTCTAAAAAGGCAAATCGTAAATTTTACGTTGTTTTAACTCTTGTTTTTTAATCCTCCACTAAACTCCTCTACATATGTGGGTTTGTTTTTTGGACCCATTTCTTGTAGTTATATCATTTTTAGATTTGATCATACATTTTTGATTAGCTTTGTGTATGACATTCCGCGTTTTTGAATCCTTCTTGGTGGTTGACAATTATGTGTTTACAATTTATGCTCACAACAGTTGCAGAATACGATTTCTGTTCATCGGTTTTTTTATTTTTCTTCCATTATATTTCGTTTAAAGAACGAAGTAAGAGTTTAGATCTTGCGATTTGGCACAATCTCAAGTGCCATTCTATATGTTCCTGCATTTACTGCTCTCACTAACTAAGTTGCTCCTTTCATTGTAAATGGGTTTCTAATCAACTTTCCTCTGATTAGTAACGTCTCGTCGACATGTATAGCAGTGCTGTTTTACCCCAGAATAAGCTCTTGAGTTTCATTATATTTTGCAATTAGATGCAGAAGTTTTTTTAATCCTATCTGCTGTTGATGCAGATATTCATACGTTGTTGTAAATATTATAAGTATGGTTTTTTTTCTACCCACAAATATATTATGTATAAATACTTGTTAATCCGGATTCTCGTTGATCCAAAGCTTTATAATAATCTTTGTGTTTTACAACATAGGATGTTATTGCAGCGATATCGATGAAGATTCATGTATGATGAGTCCTTTATAGTTCACTTCTCCCCTCCACATACACACGGCATAAAATTTTGTGTGAGATTGTGATGTTGTAGAAATTGTATTGTTTTTCCGGTTTTCTTAAATACATCAGACCTGTTGTTTAATGGTTCCTTCTCAAAATTTATATTTTTCATGGGTTATAATTTTTTTACGGTTTAAGTCTGTGGCCAGATATTTCAAGTTCATTATTTATATTGTCTGTCCTAATCGAGCCCTCGAGTTCAGAAAGTAGGTTCAAAAAAGAGCATACACGCGCAAATAGTTTGGCTTAAAAAACATACAAGAATTAAAACTATCGAGAAATACAGAGTTACTTCTTAAAGTAAACTAAAACTATTTCTTAACAATTAGATAGTGGCGGTTTTTTTTATTTATTTTGTAGTGTAGGTATGCAAACAAACAAAAAACCGTCCACAGACAAAAGAGTCTCAAAAAGTATACTCTTGAGTAAAAAATTACAAAAATTATGTTAGAAAATTTTAAAAAGTGAAGCAAATAAAAAATGGGTTAATTGGAATGCACGTTCAAATTGATCGATGGGTTTAAATTACAAATACTACCCCCCATTCTTGGAGATCGAACACAATTTTTTTAAAAAAATACTTACCTATGTAATTTAATAAATTCACGATTGATTGCCAAATATTTTCATTTTGTTTTTTCCACATAAATATCAAAAAAAAATAATCTTCATCTCTCGGCCGAAGAGGAATAGTCCGTTTTAAACTGAACCATGTACCTTTTATGTAGTTGGTATGCATCCTCTTCGTACTTGGCAAATTCTATTTTGTGATTTATTTTTTTATGGATATAATCCTCCTTATTTTTAAATTCACAATAATCAGGCCAGTCATTAGTTTCAACGATTGACTATGCTCGTACGCATCTTTTTATGCTTATATCTACAGATGTCGTATTTATATTTCAACTTCAATCCCGAAATGTTTTTTTCGTCTGTACCTTCTATACCTCGATGCATAAGCATTCCTTGCTGTGATGTCCCGGTTATATTTTATCTTTCATCTAACTGAACAACAATATTTAGTACACTTATATGTTCGTTATTATTAGCTAAATCATTAAAAATATTTCACTTATCAACGATAAAAACTTAAAATTGCTTGTATTTATATATTTTTTGGATAGTTCGATAGAAGATTTAGCAGTCATAAATCAAAATCTATTGTACGGAATTTTATGTTTTCCAAAATTGTTCCGTATGAAAGTCTATGATATTTTCTACAATTCATTTTTCTTGCATCGGAATTGCTCAAATAATTTCTTAGCGAGCGGATATTGACAAGATATTCAATTTGTTGGAGGCCGTCAGAACGTTTATTTAAATTTAATGTCTAGTACTGTATTTTCCATCCATAACTATATTTTATATTTCAAAAAAATAAAGAAACATGACAATATAGAAATTTTTTTATAAATATTCACAAAACCAGGATTTGGACTCGGGGATAGAATATGTAATAAGTTCAAAACCAATGAGCCGGTTGTTTTTACTGAACAATAACAATTCCCGACATAGTCGAAAGTTAAATACCCCTTTTTTGTTTAACTTGCCTTTTAAATACTTTGGTAAATATTATTATTTCAACTTCCTTCTTTATAGGCTAATGCGTTTGTAAAAAGTATATGACAGTTAGATTATAGAAAAAAGCATTATTGATTTTGACATACCCGCATACAATCATTCAGAGTTTAGTTGCATATATATTTCTTAAATTAGATCTTCTAACTCAGATATTAATATTTTCTTATCCCATATTCCTTTACAGATATTAGTTAATATATAAAAAATTAAAAAATTACATATCCATGTTACTATTTTTTTTTAGATTGCTTTTGTCCACGAGGGTTTTTACCATGGAGGATTATATTGACAAAGATGAAATTGCAAAAAAGCACGAAATTCTGTTTATATTCGATTTTGACGAAACTTTGTTTGAAAATAATACAGCCAAGACGTTGTTTGAGAGATGAAAGAAAAAAAATAGAAAAAGCAGTATTAAATTCAGATGTCTCTATGTATAAGTTCGAAAATTTTTTTCCAAATATGGACAGAAAACCATTTGATATTGTAAACGAAGAATCTTTACATCAAATGATAATTAAAAGAGAAATAAATAGATTAACATTACAAAAGCATGTTATGAACAACGCAGACGCTTTACTAAGATTATTAAAAGGGATTGAGGTTGATAAATGGATTTTTAGTATAATGTGGCTTGTATAATTGAAAATTTACTTTTAACGCCAATTTAATTGATGAATTTTCTTTGATAAGAGGTAGATTACTTAATGAAATTGTATTTAAAGGAAAAAAGGATAGAAAATCTTTTTATGAACTTGACGCTCTAGCAAGATCTATGGGGTATCAAAAAATTTATTTCTTTGATGATGCCAAGTATTTTATAAAAAAAGGCGAGGCTGTAGGATGGAAATCTATTCATCCAAAGCATAAAAAAATAATTCAAGACGTTAAAAACGCATATTCCGATATTTTAATTGAAGCACCTGAGGAAACACCCATCGATATTTCACGGTGTCAAATTTCTACGTAAGAAATGTTTATTTAAATAAATATTTTAAAAGAAACAATTATTAATATACGGTTCAACCTCTCAAATGAACCACCTCTCTATTGGACCACCTCTAAAAGCCGGACCGGATTTCATTTCTTTTTTATTTGCCTTATAATAAAGACATTTTTAATAAATCAGCCTCAAATCCGTGACTATTAATTTATATTTATATATTTCTAATTTTATATTGAACATTCATTTTTTTAAAAAAAAAAATTCATCCTATGAAAAAATTAAATATATAAGAAGAAAAGGAAATTTTACATCATCTGTCAAATAATTCTATATCACAACGAGAATAGCAAATAAATATAACGTGGGAAAGAGTACAATACAGAGATTACATAAAAATCATATTTAAATGAAAGAACTGATTCAGAGAGGGTAAAGAACTACAGATTCACATTCCAATGATTCGGATGCTGCTACATTCGAATTTTTCATGAAATTAAGAGATTGTAATATTTCAGTTAGTGGACCTATCGTGTAATTGATAACACTTTAAAGTAAATCATATAAAAATATATGATTGAAGGATAGTTGGGAATGGATGATCTCCGCCAAATAAAACTATATAAAGGCGAGAAAGAGATACCCATGACCCAGAAGAGAGCTGAATAAATGTTCCTTGTATAACCTTTTACCTCACACGTGGTCCTGTGTTCACCCTAGAACACGACAGTACCATGATAAAACATGCAGCATTAGAAATAAGCAAAGTTTTTTGTAATTACACATTCAAGGCATCAAATGGATGGCTTGAAACTTTTAAGAATCGCCACGATCTAATCTGTACAAAACTTAATGTGAATCAAATCGCTGATCGGGAACCCGCAAAAAAAGTGTTTAATTTTAAATCTTTGTGTCAGGGAATGATATGAAAGATATATTCAACTGTGACGAATCAGGTTTGTTCTATAAATTAATTCCGAATAAATCATATGTTCAAAAAAGTGAATCCATGCATGGTATAAAAAAGGATATCAGAAGAATTTACATTTTATTTTGCTGTTCTGCAATGGGTGAAAAATTAAATCTCCTATTTATAGGACAATCACAGAAACCACGATAACTTGCTAAAATAAATCTTGAGAAAACTGATGTATTATATAGATCAAATAAAAATGCCTGGATGACGTCGTAAATATTTTGTGAATGGTTAAAATCTATAAATTTAAAATTCAAAAAAGAAAATCGTAAAGTCCTTTTATTATTGGATAATTGTGGTGCACATTATAAAATGAAACTTAATAATGTAAAAATGATTTTTTTACCACCAAATACGACATCTATTTTACAGCCTTTAGATGGTGGAATTATTAAAACATTCAAGGATTATTTTATTATAAAAGTAGATTGACATATTTTATATCTAATATGGACACAAACATTAAAGAATGTTACAAAAATAATACTATGTGTGATACTATTTTCTGGTCGAAACTTGCTTGGAATGATGTAAGTATTAAATGTATACAAAGGTGTTTTGCAAATACAGTATATGATGAAAATATATTTAATCTGGTAAGTTTCGGAAGTTGATGAAGAAAACGAATTAAATACAAATACGATAAAAGGAGTTTTGGATCTATTTGAAACTGTTGATGATGAAGAATTAGCAGAGAATCTTGAGGATAATGCAGCATTAAATGTGAATTCTGGATATAAAGTGTTTTTTTGATTTGAAATTGTATGTTAAAAAATGGTGCTATGAAAGAATTGAAGAGATTTATGAGCTTGAATATAATGTGTTGAAAGAAGCAAATACTCCTAGTGCTACTATTTATATAAATAAATTCCATTATAATTTGTTTTTTATTAACCTCTAAAAATCGGATCATTTTTTAAAAAGTGGTCTATTTTGAGAGGTTTAACTATATTTTCATTTACAAGTAAATCACAGCAGAAATTTTGTCAACGCTGCCACAACAAATCATGTTAAAAGTTAATAGCAGAAAATAAAACAGAAACAGTAAGAACAACACATCTTAATGAATTTTTGCAAATTCATTTTATGATTTCATTTAACATATAAAAGAATTATATGTTATTAATAATGTTTAAATTTTAAGTTAACTTTATTTAAACAGGTCGATAGGACTTTTGCAGAAATGTTAATAAATAATTAAAAACAAATAATAATTAATTAAAGAAATAGTTTAATTATTTCTTTTATAATCCATTTTACTTTCCAATTTCTTTGTAGAAAGAATCTTTCTACAAGCCTTAACAAAGTCATCATTAATCGTATAATCTCTATCCTCTCTTAAAGCATGCATCCCAGCCTCTGTACACACATTTCTTAGATCTGCACCATTAAAGCCATCAGTTAATTTTACAAGAATGTCATAATTAATTTCTTCTTGTGCCATGTCTTCGGAATGGATTAATAAAATCTCCTTCCTTGACTGGTCGTTTGGGAGAGGAATTTCTATTTTCCTATCTAATCTACCCGGCCTTAAAAGAGCAGGGTCTAGGATGTCAGGCCTATTAGTTGCCATTATTATTTTCACGTCATCTAAATCTTTAAAGCCGTCTAATTGATTTAACAATTCCATTAAAGTTCTTTGTACTTCTCTATCAGAAGAAGAGGACTCAGAGGTTCTTTTGGCACCTATGGCGTCTATCTCATCTAAGAATATAATACAAGGAGCCTTCTGCCTGGCATAATTAAACATCTCTCTTATCATTCTACTACTCTCTCCAATATATTTCTCTATTAAGGCAGAGGATACCACCTTAAGAAAAGACACGTCCAGCGTGGCCGCTACGGCCCTTGCTAATAGGGTCTTACCAGTCCCTGGTGGACCGTAAAGTAACACCCCTTTGGGTGGAACTATCCCCACTCTCTTAAATATTTCAGGGTTCTTTAAAGGCAATTCTATCACCTCCTTCAATTCTCTTATCTGGTTCTTTAATCCTCCTATTTTCTCAAAGGTGATGTCTCCAGGTTTCTCTTCCGACATGGAGAACACGAAAGGATCCACTTCCCTCGGCAATATTTTCATGATTGTCAAGGTTGTCAAATCCAAAGACACTCTCGTTCCTTCAATTATTTTGGTTTTATCTACAGTTGATTTACATCCAACTACGTATCTTGGTCCTTGGCTTGTCTTTACAATATATGTCTCATTTGGTAATTTCTTTAGGACTTCTCCTATTAATTGTCCTACCGTCTGTAAAGAATCTAATTCTCTTTTAATTCTTTCATTTTTTTCTTCTAAGGATTTTAATTTATCGTATAAATCTTTTAAAACTTTCTGGGTTGATTCGTGGGATTTTAAAGCTTCTAGGTGTTCTTCGTAAAAATGTAAATTTTGTGGGTTGATTTTTTGGTCCATGGGTAATAAAAATATTTTTAATTTCTTTTGGATTCGATTCTCTCTCATAAAGCCTATTAGATAAGAGAGTGCTTTAATATTACACGGCTTCTATTCTAGAAGGTTTAAAATTAAGGATGTTAAAGTCTATTAGATAAGAGAGTGCTTTAATATTACGAGGCCAGTTTCTTGTTTACGGCGGGTTCGAATCCCAAAGCAGTTTGTAAATATTAATTTACTTTCCAACAAGAACACCTTTGTTCATTTCAAGACAGGTACCCATTTCTTCTAACCAGACGACTTAAACAATGCTTCAGAAAGAGATTCGTTTATTTATTTATTCCATCGGTTTTCCATGATGAACCCCCTCCCTTTGTAGTGGATAGAACAATCCTCAAAGCCGGATTGAGGTGCATTAAATACACGGACAGAAAATAACAAATATCCAACACTGGAAACCTTAGAAGAGCACTCTAATTAAATACTTCTCTTTCCACTGAAATGGTCTTTCTTATAATTACGGTTTATGTGCTGAATACCAAAAAAAGTATTTATTCGATGTTTGAATTTGAATTAGGATTAACTTGAAAGTTATTATTACTAACCAACCTAACCCTCCCTTTGTACTAATAAATGTACCGTAATAATAGATATATTAATAAGATTCATTGAAAGTAAACAGGATTCGAACCCTGAATATTAACGAAATTTAAAATAATTTATTGTATTAAAAAATGGAAGAAAAAGGAATAAAGCCAATCTTAAAAAAGATTACAATATCAACCGTGCAAGGATATTTGTTTGGTTGCATTGTGGGGTCTTTGACACCAAAGCATGAAGATTCCTTTAAGGAGATTTTTAGGGATATTCATAATTCCGGTGTTAATTTTGCAAAGGTGGGTGCTATTTATGGGTTGACTGAGTCCTTATTAGAAAAGAGAATGAAATCGCCATTTAATGGGGTGATAGCTTCCACCGTCACTGGTGCATTAACCCAATTGAGAAGTGGTAAAAAGGCGTCTTTGACTGCTGCTACAATGTTCACAGTTTATAATTCTATTTTAAAGATTAAATAATTAGTTTAAATACCAAAGTTTCTTAACAGATTTACACAATTCAACTTCCCTTTCATCAAAAGAGGCAAAATTTATGTATCCTTCTTCCAATTTAAATACAAACTCTTTCTTATCAACAACCTCGTCAAACCCATCTACCAAACCAACAGTCTCTGAATTATAAAATTCATTTTCTAATATTTCTATTTTTACTTCACCTTTTACGATTAAAGGATTAAAAAAAGTTTGGCATGGATTAAAACAATTAACAATAAAATTATTATCATCAAATAATACTGGTCCTCTTAAAGAATAATTATAACCTGTTGATCCAGAAGAAGTTGATATTAAAATACCATCACATTTTAATATTCCTATTTCTATATTATTGATTGTTATTTTAAAGATATTTAATTTCCCGATGTCTCTTCTAGTTAAAAGGACGTCATTTAATGCATAACCAAATGATTCATATCCTTCTTTTCCTTTATAGAATACTTGTAATCTTTTTCTTTTTAATATTTTTATTTCATTTCTTTTAATTCGATTCAGGATTTTTTCGGTTTCTTTGTTTTCGAATGGAATTAACCCGCCGTAGCTACCACAGTTTATGCAAATTAACAAGGTGTCATTTAAATATTTTACTTGTTTTTTTTCTAATTCTCTTAAGTGCTTTAATAAAGTTCCATCACCTCCAAGAAAAAAAATCCCTTTAATATCCTCGTTTATTCTATCAGTGATTACAAATTTTGTTTTAATATCTTCGGCTAATAAATTGTGGTCATTTTCTAGATGTAGACGCAAAAACAACAAATACATCGATGGGGTTCTTTTTTTCAATTTTAAATTCTTTAGAAGAATAAATAATATTTTCTTGGTAATGCATAATTTTTTTATAATATGTTTCTAATGCATAAACTAATAAATTAATCTTAATTTATTGTTTGTATTATTAAACCAATTAGTAAAAAGGAATTAATAAAAAAGAGAATTAGTGTAAACACGATTAATAAAAAGGGAATTAATAAAAAAAGCGAATTAGTGTAAACACGATTAATAAAAAGAGAACAGGTTGTAATTAGTAAATACACTTTGTAAACACCAGCAGTAAACACTACTCTGTAAAAACACTTAGTAAAAAATATTATTTAAATTTTAAATAAAAAGCACCCATAAATGGAATTAAATTTTTTAAGTAACGCATTAAACAAACCAACAAAATTTTGCATTTATTCATTTGAAAAGGAAGATTATTTAGCATGTCTTACAAATTCAACATTAAACTTTTATAAAAACAGAACCTTTAGTTTAATATTTTCTTTACCAATAGTAGGATTTACTGATATGATTTTCCATAACAACAATTTTATACTTTTAAAAGATTCCAAATTGTTGATTATAGAGAATTTCGGTATTAAAAAAGAATTAAATTTAAAGAAACTTTATAATTTGAATAAATTAAGCTTCTTTAATGGAAATAATGATTTCTTGATTTTAACAACCGAAAAAAATGTTTTCATTTTAAAAGGTTTTGAATTATTGCATAAATTAGAATTTAATGATGAAATAAAGGATATTAAAATAAGAAAGGAGGAATTATTTATCTTGTTTAATAATTATTTTATTGTTTATAATATTAATAATAGAAAGGAAAAGAAGTATGAAGTGTTGGGTGTTGATAATCTTTTTGTGTGTAATTTAAAGGATGTTGTAATTTTAAAAGGGGAATCAATAACTTTATTTAATTTTATTGAAAATATAAAATTGAATTTAAATTTAAATTATAATAATTTAAAAGAGGTTTATGCAAATGAATTTTTATATTTAAGTGAAGAAGAAAGAACTCACATAATTAATTTAGAGAATTTTATACTTATAGGCCAATTAGAAGGTAAGGTTATTATTAATCCTAGAATAAAAGATAAATTTATTGATTTAATCGATCAACCAAAAATTTTATCCAATTTCAAATTAGAGGATGAATTAATAATTTACAATAAAGGAAGCTTAAATTATTACAAAGAGAAATTAATAAATTCGAAAATAATTTATGCATCACTAACCAAGATCCACAAACTAAGGGATAGGTTAATTTGCACAAACAACGAATTAGCTTTAGAATTGAATTTAGAGAATTACAATTTTGTTAATAAACTAAATAAATCTGACGAAATATTCAATACAAAAGATCCTAATTATAAATTAAGTGGAAATTTAATTTATAATAATTCAAGAGTATATTTAATAAATGATGATAAGAAAGTGAAATTAATTCAAACTAACGGCAATTTCGAATTTGTTAATTTTGATTATGAATACCCGTTTTATATTTTTGGTAGAAATGATTTATTTATCAATAATATTTATAAGAATAGGAATTTTATGAGAATTAAACTCGGAATAGAGATCCGAGACCTTTGCATAAATAATAAATTAATTTATATTTATTGAAAAATAAAATTAAAATAATCAATTTAAGGAAGAGGTTATTAAAGAAATAGAATTAAAGGAAGAATTTAATAAAATCCAAATTAAAAAAAGAAATATTAATTCTAAGTAATAAAAACAAAATATTATTATTTAATGATTTTCAATTGATTAGAGAGTATTTTATTAAAAATGAGAAGTAGTGTTAAGTGATTGTAAACAATATTTATTTATATTACTTAATTCATTTAACAGTTCAATTGATTCAAACAATTCAATTAATAATTCAAACAATTCAATTAATAATTCATTAATTATTTTAAATATTAAAATAATAAAAAAAAAGAATTTAAAATCCCGATCATAGATTTTATTATTTTTAATGAAAAATTAATTTGTGTAACACAAAACGGGATAGAAGAATATAAAATAAATAATAAAAATGAAATAGAAGAAATAGAAAGAAAAGGATTTTTAGATAGTTTAATGAATAATACGATAAGTATTAACAATTTTGAAAATCAATGGGAAGAGAAAGAGGAAATGATTATGGAGATTCTAGCAATGATTGATAATTAAATAATAATGAAGGTTGATTTAAAAGAGAAGTTTTAATAAAATATTTTATTATTTTTATTTATTATCAATCATTATTATTACATTCAATTATTATAACATTCAATGATTATTGTGAATTATTTTCATAATAAATTTCATAATACTTTTCATATTCCAATTCACTCATTTTCTGTAAATCCTCTTCAGTAATCTCATTAAATGCTTTTAATTTCCCTTCCACATTAACAAGCTTGTGATTCCTTTCAGTTATAGCCTCATGTTTAATTTCTTCAGGTTCTTGTTTCAATTCATTTTCATCGAATTCACCTAAAACCAAAGGTTCCTCTTCCTTGATTTCTATCTTTTCAATTATTTCTTCCTTCTTAACAACAACGAAAGAGTCCTTCCTCTTTTTTAGTTCCAATACTTGGAAGTAGTCCATGAAAGGAACGTCTATTTTGTCTATTTCCTTTAGAATCTCAACCAGAGGCTTAATGGTTGCCATAACAAACGAGTGTAAATTGTGAGGGTCATTTTCAATGACCCTCCTACTTTCCTCTAAATCACCTCTACACTCATCACACTTAAAAAAGAATCCTTCCATCAAGGTTTGTGCATCTAAGATGGAGAACTCCTTTTTACAAGTCTTACAAACAAAGATTTCTTCACTTTTGTTCATTTCTGCCTCTAAGAGCTTTGTCATTTTAAATACTTTGTATTTAATGACATCCTTCACTTCTCCGTAATTAATATAGAAGGCTTGCTTTATTTCTTGATAATTATTCTCTCGGTGTTCGATTTTCGTTTCCTGTTTTATAATTTTGTCTTCTTTAAGTTTGAAAACTAACTTGTTGAACTCTTTCGGGACTATCTTGAGGAGTCCTGCTATCTCGGAATCAAAGATTAACATCCTCTTGACTAAGAGGTCTATGAAGATTATTTGGGGTGTGTCGTAAAATAATCTAACAACGTTTTGAATTAGTCGTCCCATTAGAGGTTCATAATCCATGCAAGAACTTTTTTTAGTTAATTATATTATTGGTTCGAATCTCGATTTAGTATTTGTGGTCGTTGTTTAGTTGTTCGAGTCTCTGTTTAGTGATTCGAATCTCTGTTTAGTGGTTATAATCAATGATTATAAACACTCAGCATTCTTTTCACACTTTAGACAGATGAGTCTCAACTTTGAGTGACGTGTTCAATACTCGATTTTTTCCAATTTCTTTATCTACCCGACTTTACACGAGAGATAGGTTCCTGACAAAACCCGTGTATACACACACACAAATGCAGTCATAGTGTAAAATAAATTGAAACAAAAACTACAATTTAATTTTTCATACACTACACTCTGTCGTCTACGATTAAGCAACAATAAATGTAATATCGAGATACTCTGTTTCTTCGAAAATTTTAGTTTTAAAAACCGTATAAGATCGTAAACGAGTGCCTTGTAAAGGGGGTACTTTAATTTTTTTAAAATTGTGACATATAGAAATGTTGTGCTAACCACAAAAGGGTATTTTTGCTGGCTTTAATATAATGAATTCAATGTATCAACCAACTCTTCTCTTCAACGAGAGATAAATTTATAAAAAACCCCGATGTAATATATATGTACCGATGTGGTTTGTCCAAACAAAGCGCTTCCTCCTCTGTAAAAATACAATTATTTTTAATTCTAATTTGAAGTCCAATACAAGCTGTTAATTTAAAATATTTCTGGATTGTCAATTAGAATTGAATAAATCTTTTATGGAATCCAAGTGAATAAATTTTTGTTGGCATTTTTCGAAGCAAAATAAGAGGACCAGGGGAATAAATTTTTATAACCGAAAAATTAATATTGGTTAGATCACCATGAGTGATAGATTGTGTGGATATTTTCTACGAAGTTTTATTTGCATGGCTGTGGAACAAAAATTATAACAGATTGTTGGTGTGGTTACTTGAATCTTATTAACAGTAAATCATAGTAGAAGTTTTTTAAACCCAAAAATACACAGACACTTTACAAGGACAATTTGAAAGAAGTTTCTTACCCGAAAAAATGATTTAATATTTTTGGAATTTAATTTTTATCACAATAATTCAAATGAAATGAGGTACTTATTCCTTTACCCCCCTCGAAAATAAATAAATCATTAAAACAAGAAATAAATTAAACACTACCTTTTATATAACATTCATTAATATGAGTAATGATTTTCTTAAATGAATTTTTATATTGTTTCCTCCATATGGACTCAAACGTATACGACACTGTTCTATGGGTCCCATACCATTTTTATGCCTTGTTTTTACTTTCAATATGCACCGGTTACACGATCTACGAAGTTGCATTGTAATTAACTTTCATATGAGGGTATGCATAAATTGATAAATTTCTAAAGGCTGCCTATATTTATACGAGGTCTATAAATATATCGGAAAATTCGGGGTATAAGTGATTTTTTCTCTTGTTTCAAATGGTATGATGACTATTTTTTTAGTAGCCAAATCATAGGCAGTAAAAATCCATTGACTCAATACCAACCTTCCCCGATTATATTTTCTTCGAACCAACATGCATTCATCATTTCGACTATAACGTCTACTCCGCCAAGAATAACAGGGTTTTGTAAAAGGTGGTGCTCACAAACTTCACATAAATATTTCTTCCAATAAACTATAATTTCTTCTGAACCATCTTTTAATTGAATCATCATTTCCGCTTGCTTGTCCATCTCATGCACCCACATGTATTTAAAACACACAATTTTAGAAAATTCTAAATGAGAACCTTCATAGAATGTCCCTTTGTGTAAGCTTATTTCTTTTCTGTAATTTTTTACAATGCGACGAAAATAAAAGCCCTTGTGTTTGCTTTCCTCCCGTTTCGGTAAAAGCATATTGTTCCCAGTAGTTCACAAAGGTTCACTTCTTAGTAACCCTATGTGCTGGCACCAGGTAACGGTTGATTCTTCTATTTGATTATAAATATCTTAACGTCATGAGGTTTTGATCTAAATAATGCATGAAAAGAAAAATGTTATAAGTTTTTAATAATTATATAAACAGTTATAATAATTTAATTTAATTTTAAAAATATTAATTTTATTTATTTATTTTTTGGTGGGGCGGAAAATGAAAAAGTGCCTGGAATGGTTTAAAAGTAAAATTTTAACTAAAAATTGACTAACCCACCCCTCAAAGTAAGACTAGTCTAGATGGTTCAATCCTCGCTTTAAGAACAATTTCAATAAAAATAAATTCATAACAAAAAGAAAGATGCATGAACTAATAAACGAAATAAACAACTCGAATGAAATAAAGTAAGAGTAAAAAGTAATTAGTTTCCTATACCTGTACAACAGATATCCTGAAAACACAACTGTTTGATAAGGAACGCCTCAAAATACACAACATTGTTAAAGAACAAAAACGTTTGTGGGCTCCCAAAATCTTTATTACAGAAATTTCCAGGCAGCAAAGATTTAAATAAATTAATAACAGTGCTAGGAACGATAGTAAAGAACGGTCAAGTACTTTTAAACAATGTTACAAGTGTATTTCTATGCACGAAATGTGACATTCAATCAGAAACCAACGAGATGTGCGAAAATTGTGGATCGTTAGAAATCGTGAAGAAAGAAAATTTTACATCGGCCATGAAATGTCAAAAAATAAGAATACAAGACATTGGTAACCCGTCATGTATGTCAGAAACATTAGAGGTGAATTTAAATGCCAAATTCGCAGGTAACTTTATACCTGGAGAAAGAGTTTTAATTACAGGGATCGTGAATTTAAAATTCAATTCCAAAAAAATAGATTTAAATATTAAACCAACACTTTTTATAGAAGCCTTGGTTATAGAGAAAGAGGAAATAGATAGTTTGTTAGAGATTGATGATAATTTAATAACAGAATTTAAGAATTTAAATTCATTTGAAAGAAGGAAATTTTTAATCCAAAATTTTCAAGCAGAAATTTATGGGCTTTGGAATGTAAAATTAGGAATTTACTTTCCTTAATTAAAGGTGCTTTAAATGGGAAGAGGTCTTCAATTCATATTTTATTGATTGGAGATTCTTCGACAGGAAAATCTTCGTTGATGGAAAGGTGTCTCAAATTGATTAACCCTTCGTTCTAATTAATGGGATTGGAACGAGTGACGCTGGGTTAACCACCTGTGCAGTAAAACAAGGAAAAGAGTGGACACTGGAAGCAGGAGCCCTAGTTCTTTCTGATATGGGATTGTGTTGTATTGATGAGAT
Source organism: Tipula helvola (assembly GCA_963556165.1). Taxonomy (NCBI): domain Eukaryota; kingdom Metazoa; phylum Arthropoda; class Insecta; order Diptera; family Tipulidae; genus Tipula; species Tipula helvola. Next base: position 27,205 of record CAUVYM010000136.1, read on the forward strand.
AGACTCTTTAAAATTAACAGAAAGTTACGGATTGTTAGAAGCAATGGAACAACAAACTCTTAGTATTGCTAAAGCAGGCTTCGTAACAACACTTAATGCAAGGTGTACAATTATAGCCACCAGTGGCTCTAAATTTAAATACCAAGAATTGAATGATTTAATTACCGCTAATATTTTATCTACTCCTTTACTAACAAGGTTTGATTTAATATTTGGGATCTTTGAAGATCGGAAAAATGATTCTTTAATCATTGATAAAGTTCTAAGCCGTAAAAATTATAAAACTGAAAATAACAACAATTGGACAACAAAAACCTTCAAAGTTTTTATAAATAATTTAAAGAATAAAAATGTTTTAATTCCAATAGAACAAAGAGAGCTTCTGTTAAATTATTATAATAAGAAAAGGAAGTTGGCTCTAAAGAATTCGGAATTTTATAGTATTAGATTCTTGGAAGGGTTAATGAGGTTATGTGAAGCTCATAGTAAGTTGTTATTGAAGGAGGTAGTGGATATTGATGATGTTGTTTCTATTATTCTGCTTTATGAAACTACGCTTTGTACAGAGAAGGTTATAAAGTTTGAGGATGAAATCTTTTTTGATGAAGGTGGCTATTTGGAAATTAAAGAGAAGTTGTTGAAAATATTGAAAACAGAGAATTAATAACCTGGAGATTAGACTAATTATAAACTGATATTAGAACCAATGACTACCCGAGAATGGAACCATAATTCTAAAATGGGGATTAGACCATTGGACTACTTATAAACTGAGATTAGAACCCATGGTTGAAACTGTGAATTGAACTATGGTCGTGAACTGGGGATTAGACTACTTATAAACTGAGATTAGAACCTATGATTACCCAAGACTCGAATCAAATTAAAATATTAACAATTTAATCCATAAAATGCAAAAAGAATATTTTCCAAGTTTATTCGCAAAGAAAAAGAAACAAATAAAGGATGCTATTCATGAAGATAAACAAGACGGTCCATCCGAAATAAAACTAACAAGTTTATACGAATCTACTATTACTCCAATAAAGCCCATAAAACATAACTTTATTACAATATTTGGTTCAACTGACATGGATTTATTAATTGAAAAGGTAAAAAGCTTGGCAAGGTAAAAGACATGGAATACGGCAGAAATTATGTGAATGTCATTTACGAGGAAGAGGAGAGTAATTCTAAACTATTGGAGCTTGATAGGACGCTCCTCAACGGGGATTTGGTTGGGGTTTACAAACAATCTAATGTAATTAAAAGGAGTGAACATTATTTCTATCAGAAAAGGGGTTTATTTATGCGAACCTTTTATTATTTATTTGGATGATTAATTAAATGAATTAAATTAAAATAAATGAATTAAATTAAAATAAATGAATTATAATAAATAATTAAATGAATTATAATAAATAATTAAAATAATAATTAAAATAATAATTAAAATAATAAATAAATTATAATAAATAATTAAAATAATAAATAAATTAAAATAAATAATTAAATGAATTATTATATATTATAAATGAATTATAATAAATAATTAAAATAAATTAAATGGTAATAATTTAAATTAATAAATAAAAATGTCCCGACATTTCCTCTGATGAACTCTTTAAAAGGCCGAAACATAAAAAACTGAAAAAGGATGAATCTTCAACTAAAGCAAAAGAATTCCAAATATTAGTAACGGAAGGTAACCTAACAAAGAAGCTCAAAATCCTTCAAGACACTCCACTAAACAAAGTATTCACTAGCGAGCGATCAAAAGTATATCATAACAATATGAACATCTCTAAATTATTAAACCTAAAAGATCTACCAGGCATAGACTTAACAATCCCCTTTGTGTTAATGGACAATGAATTTACAAATCAACCAATCAAAGAAGAAATAAATGAAGAAATAAAACTATTTATAGCTATAAATGAAGGAGAGAAAATACAGGTATTAATTAATAATACTTTGACAGTCAAAGAGTTGATGTTAAAATGTAGAAATGAAATAAAGGGGGATAGAACGTTGATGGTATTGAATGGGAAGAAGTTGAATGAGAATGATTTAATAGAAGATATTTTAGAAAATAATGATTTAATTGATTATTTTTAATAAATTAATTTTAATAAATGAATTTGGAGGTGGGGAACAATAATTGACAAAAAAGGCTATAAAAATAAAATAAAAAAAAATTACCCCTCTTTTTTGAAAATCAAAAATGTAGGACATTTTATGAAAAAAATATATTTTATTAAATCATTAAATCTTGTCTTTATAGTTCCAAACTCGTTATTTATAATTTAATTTTATAAAGTTTCGTTTTAATCTACCTTTATTCAATGTTCAATTTTTTTATGACGCATGACGAACTAAACGAAGTTTTTAAATCGTCTCTTAACGACTTTAATTTCGATAAAAAATGTTCTAAATGTGGACTCATTGCTACAGTAGACATAAATAAGGAATATAAAAGGTGTACGTGGAAAGGATGTAACCATAGAGAACATTTGTTGAAAGACACATTATTTTTTAGCAGAAAACTAGAAAGACATATAATTTTAAAGATAATAGAACTATGGTGTGAGGGAATTTCAACTAAAACCATAGCAAAAGGGTTAAAGGTTAGTAGAAAAACCGTGGGAAAAGTCTTGTCAAAAATGGGTAAAAAACTCATTTTTAATTATTATAACAAGCTTGGAAAAATCGGGGGGGGGGGGATGGAATAGTTGTAGAAATTGACGAATCGAAATTCGGCAAAAGAAAATACAACCGAGGACATTTGGTAGAAGGTGTGTGGGTGTTGGGGTTTGTGGAAAGAACTCTAGAAAGAAAAATAATTTTGTGCAAGGTAGAAAAAAGTGACAAACCCACACTGTTAGGAAAAATGTCCGAATTTATTATTCAAAACTCGAATATTTTTACCGATGGATGGAGGGGATATAGAGGAACTGAAGCGCATTTTAACTCACATTATACCGTGAATCACAGTGTCGAATTTAAAAACAGGGTAGATGGAACCCATATAAATACAATTGAGGGAAACTGGTCCTCTATAAAAGCGGATATTCCAAAGAGATATCGAACAAAAGAATTAATTGAAATTTATTTAATTAGATTTATGATTAAAAGAAATGAAAGGGGGAATTTATTTAATAATTTATTTTTTTTAAAAATGTCCTACACTTTTGATTTTCAAAAAAGAGGGGTAATTTTTTTTAATTTTATTTTTATAGCCTTTTTTGTCAATTATTGTTCCCTTCAGCCAATGAATTTTATTGTTGTTGACTGTCACGTTTACGGGGTGTGATTTAATCTCGTTTGGTAGGTTTATGTATTTGATATTAAATTTAATTAATATAAAAATAAGACTTATTCCTTTTCCCACCCACCAAAAAATAAATAAAATATTAAATTATTAAATTGTTATAACTGTTTATATTTGTATTAAAAACTTAGGTAGTTTTCTAATAATGGGGGGGGGGATAAAAAATAAATAATTAATTTTTAATCAACCAGTAAACGAATTAAATATTTCATTACTATTAATGATATTTAGGCTCCTGTTCATCATATAATTCTTAATATGCATTTTTAGATCGTCCACTCCAACTCCCATAGGTATATTGTTCCTCAAATCACTCCAAAGTCTTTCTATTGTATTTGTATGTAAAGTTACATCCCCTGCAGATACAAACTCCGCTGAATGGTTGACTATGTAGTGTATATACCCCAACCCACTTAAAGAGTTATACACTATCCTCCCATAAGTGATTATCCGTGTACCTCTCTCAACGTTGTTTACTATCAATCTCGATAAAATACCGAATTTCTTAAAGTTGTTTCTCAAAAAACACGTCGTTTGTTTTTCTACAAAGGCCAGCAACAATCCCAAAAGATTCCCCAACTAGCCTTTTGCCAATTCTTTGCTTGTTGGAAAAAAGGTGAGCCTTGTCAATCTCAACCGTAAAACTAACCCCTCCTAATTTTCTGTTATGCCTGGTTGTTTCGTACCTGCTGCTTATTTTTCACGTACTTTTTGTTGTACGTTACAACTGTAGCACCTGATACTTCAACATGTGCTTTGGCTTTCTCTACTGTAAACTTTAAGACGTAGCAATAAATTAACTTTAGGCAAACACTTAAAGGAAGTCTACTATCCCGTAAAAAAATACAAAATACAGAATTAAATCGTTTTCTGCAAGTTTTATTATTGCATCAAGAAACACATAAAAACCCATGTCTTTGCTTACTATTGTCTATTGAACACGTTCAGTCGCAGAAAATACATATTCTAGGTGGTGGGGTTATTAATCACAATTCTGATGCGTAATCATATGTCTTTTCTTCATCAATTATTCGTGCTACAAATTAAAAAATAGTCATGGGTTATTTAAATAATTATTTAGTTTTTACCCCCCATTATTATAATGCTACCCATTTTTATGTTCATGCATTATTTAGGTCTTGATCTCATGTATTAAGAGATTTAGACTCAAATAAAAGAATCAACCGTTACCTGGTGCCAGCACATAGGGTTACTAAGAAGTTTACAGGTATGTACTTGTGGGGACAATATGATTTTACGGAAACTGGAGGAAAGCAAAAACAAGGGCTTTTATTTTCGTCACAGTGACAAAAATTACAGAAAAGAAATAAGCTTGCACAAAGGGACATTCTATGAATGTTCTCATTTAGAATTTTCTAAAATTGTGTGCTTTAAATACATGTGGGTGCATGAGATGGACAATAAAGTGCAAATGATGATTCAATTGAAAGTTAGTTCAGAAAAAACTATAGTTGATTGGAAGAAATATTTACGTAAGTTTGTGGGAACCATATTTTCGTACACTCGATGTTCTTGGTATAGTAGATGTTATAGTCAAAATGATGAATGCGTGTTGGTTCGAAGAAAATATAATCGAGGAAGGTTGGTATTGAGTCAATGGATTTTTACTGCCTATGATTTGCCTACTAAAAAATGTCGGTAGGTGCCCGGTTTACGGGGGTGGGATCGAACCCCATATTCGACATTTTATAAAAAAGTTTTTTAAGTCCCTATGAATCCCAGAGAAGTTGTCCTTGCGACTAAAGATTATGAATCAACCCTTCGGTGGTTAATGGAATTAGGATTCATTCCAAACCGCCTGGATTGTGAAAGATGTATCAAGACGATGGTGCTTGAAAAGAACGGAAGACTAAAACGATGGAGATGTGGTACGTGTAAAGCAAGCTCCTCACCACTCTTTAAATCTCTATTATTCAATTCGAATTTAGAGCTTCCTAGAATCGTAGACCTTATATATTTCTGGTCTTTGGATATGACCCAAATAAAAGTAATGCATGAAATAAATACCTTGTCACGAGATACTGTTGGCCGATGGTACAGAGATTTAAGTTTACAATGTTTTTACATTATGCGTTCAATTACCCCAGTGAAAATAGGTGGCCCTGGAAGCATTATTGAGGTTGATGAGTCGAAGTTTTCAAAAAGGAAGTTTAATGTTGGAAGGGCTGTTCGTTCACCTTGGGTCATTGGCGGTGTGGATATATGTACAGGAGATGTATTCTTCAAAGAAGTATTTTTTAGGAATAAAGAAACTATCGCTTCTGTTCTCTTAGAATGCGTAGAATTAGGCTCAACTATTGTTACAGATTGTTGGGGAGGCTATGTGGATTAAGAAATATTGGCATTTTTACACTTAACTGTGAATCACAGTCAAAACTTTGTCGATCCCAACACTGGTGCCAATACCCAAGCTATTGAGAATAGGTGGAGCGTTTACAAGCGAAAAATCAGGGCTAGATATATTACCTGCAGGAGCGAATTAAGTTTAATATTTGCGGAATTTATGTTTAAATTAAAATTCAAACACGAAAATTTTAAAATAATTATGGAAAATTTAAATAAACCCTTTAATTAATTTTTTTATAAAATGTCGAATGTGGGGTTCGATCCCACCCCCGTAAACCGGGCACTAGCCAAAATGTCATCATATCACTTGAAACAAGAAAAAAATACACTCATAACCCGAATTTTCCGATATATTTGCCGAGGTCTGTAATTATGGGCAGCCTTTTGAAATTTATCAATTTATGCTACACTCATATGAAAGTTAATCACAATGCAACTTCGTAGATCGTGTAACCGGTGCATGTTGAAAGTAAAAACAGGGAATAAAAAAAGATATGGGACTCATAGAACAGTGTTGTAGTCGTATACGTTTGAGTCTATATGGAGGAAACAGTATAAAAATTCATTTAAAAAATCATTACCCATATTAATGAATGTTATATAAAAGGTAGTGTTTAATTTATTTCTTGTTTTAATGATTTAAATTAGTAATTTTTTTTTAGTGGGGAGTAAAGGAATAAGTACAATATAAAGTATTGCACGTGTGAATTAGATCACAACTTCCCATCTTTTTTTCGTCAATCATTTGATCATCTAAAGCAATCAAGTTCGAATTATATATTATTGTATCGAAAGATAGTTCTCTGTTATTTAAAGATATTTCAGAAATTTAGATTTAAATATAACCAATATTCTATTCCACCCCGTAAATGAGACACTAGTCTTATTTTATTACAAATACAATCAATTGTAATAATTAATTAAAATAATCAATTGTAATAATCAATTAAAAATATTATATTCCTGTACTCGAACCTTAAAACAATTAAATTTATTTTATGCAATAATTAACCCATGCCAACACTTTTTTATTCAGGAAATGTAAACACACTAAGATCTAACATTATATCCTTGCCTAACGGTTACAAGAACTTACACGAGATGATGAAAAACAACACAAACACCTTTTGTGGCGACCTCCTACTCTATATTGAACAATATCCATTCTACATAGAAGAAATATTCTTTTCAGATGCTCTAGTATTTTCCTCTTATCTAAGAAGGATGTTACTTCATCCAAACGAGTATTTCAGAGCCAGGACCTTAAAGACAATATCATTCCTTAACACTCCAGACATTCTTACAACAATAATCAAGCCAGTCCTGGATAATTTATATCATTCACACGAATATGTTAGAAGGAATTGTTATTTGGCTTTAAAACAGTTATTAAAGCATAAAATAATAGAATATGAGATCGAACCTTTGTTTGAGAATGAGAGCCATCAAATAAATAGGTATTTACTTTACCAATTGTTTGAAATGGGAAATCAAATTAACATATCAGATTTGGGGATAATTTTAAATTTAACAGAAAAAGAAAATATTAAATTAGCGGAGGAAAATATTGATAATAATAATAAAGAGATTAGGGTTCATGCATTATTACATTTATTTAAACATATTAATGAGAATGACAAAACAAAAGAATTAATTATTTTAATAATTAATTTATTAAAAAAGAATCCTAAACTAAAATATTTAAAAATGCCAATTTTAGAAGAAATGAATAATAAAAAGGTTGCATTAATTGAAATATTAAATTTAATGGAAAAGAATAATTCTGAATTAAATATTTTAATATTTAATATAATAAAGAAATATGGAAAAATAATAGAAATAATTAATTTATTTAATTATTCATTAAATTTATTTAATTTAGAAAATAAAGAAGAAAACAATCAATTAGTAATTTTAAATATAATAAATCAATTAGTAGATGAAACACATTATTATAATAAAAATAATGACATTATTTTAAATAGTTTTATAAAAGTAAATAATCCATTTATACAATATAAGACTATTGAGGTAATAGAAAAAATAATATTAAAAACAAAAGAAAAGGAAATAATTAATATTTTATATAAAAATTACGAAAATATTAAATTCGGTAAAATTGTTAGAAAATTCTTTCAAGTAATTAAATTGACCAATGATTTTAAAGAGTGGTTATATTATCTTGAATATTATAAAACAGATAATATCTGGTTTATTAATTGTGTGTATGATTTCGTTATGGTTACTAAAGAATATAATGAAGAGGTTGTTAATTTGTTGTTGAGTATTAAAAGTGAAGAGAATTTAAGGGTTAATGCTTTAATTAACATGGTACTTCGGATTATGATTAGTGGTGCATCACAAGGAACATCACAAATTAATGACTCGATTGATGAGACACATAATTCAACTACCGACATTGACCCCTCATCGTATAAAAATACTTATTCAGGCAAAATAAAATTACCAGAAATTTTATCTTTCAAAAAAGACGAAAAATTAAATTTCCAGAAATCCAATTTCTCAAAATCCAAAAATAAAGAAAAAATAATCCAATTATCAAGTATTAATGATCCAATATATTTAGAATGTATATTTAATGTTATAAATGGGATTATTTTAATGGACATAATATTTATTAATAACACATCCTTTGATTTATTTAATGTGAAATTAGATTTTATAACCTCTGAGGACATTAAAAGTGTTTCCTTAATGGAAGAGTTCTTATTAAAAGCCAATTCTGTGAAAGAAATGAAATTGAGATTCAAAATTCTGGATTGGAAAGAATTGTTTCTGATAGGAGAAATCAATTTCTTCTACCATTCCGGCAAGAAAGAATCCTATAAAATTAATTTAGAACCAATAACCATCGAAATCTTAGACAACCTTCAATTCACTTCCATGAAGTTAGAGGAATTCAGAAAGGAGTGGGGAGTTTTAGGATGGGAGAATATTTGTACAATCAAGAAGAAGACCACAGAAGTTCTTGAGAAATTGAATGAAAATCCAATCAAATTGGAGGAGTTGGGATGTATGAATCTGTTTAATGTTTGTTTGTTCTCTGTTAAGATTGGAAATAAAATAGTTTTAGGGAACTTGATACAGAATAATTCAACGGTTGTTAGGTTGAGAGGAGAGGATGAAGGGATAGTTAAAGGCTTGGGGAAGGAGTTGTGTAGCTTTATAAAGGAGAAGTGTTGAGTTTAATGATGTTATTTTATGGTGGTTAACAGTGGTTGAATTTAACGATGGTTGAGTAAACAGTGTTAGTTTATAAGTAAATAATGTTATTTTATGGTGTTAAGTAACTATTGTTAAGTGATTATTGTTAAGTAAATAATGTTATTTTATAGTGTTATTCTTTTTTAAGGTGTTATTTGAAATGTCATGAAGAGTATGAAACTGATTGAGGAACGAAGCCTGGCATATAATGGATGATAACTCACACTGTATTAATAACACAACAAGATTCACCACAAATGTGGAACAGTTTTCTTAAATCTCTTTTAGAGATTATAATCTTGAACGTACAACACTTCTATGAAGTGATCACATTTTTATGAAGTGATCACATTTTTATGAAGTGAATGTTGGGACGATTGATCATGATTAACCATATCCAAGTAAACTTAGATTCAGATATCCTCTCCAATAATTATCGTTGTGGAAGGTGACTTCTCAAGTGAAACTTTATTGTTCTCTGTTATTGAACAGTGCCTAAACTTTCGTTTCCGTCTCTTGATTTTTTCTCAAAATTTACGTAGCATATCTGGTTGGATATAAAAGTCATATCTGTTCATAAGAGTCTTATCTGTTCGGATATAAAAGTATTCAAAGCTTGAGTTATTTGTTAATGTGGACAATACTAGTTTTCTGTGGGTATTTAAAATCTTAAATAGAAGTTTTGTATCCGCCTGAGACAAAGCATGTTTTTACAATCAATTGTGTAAAAATTGATCACAGGTTTAGATTTAATAAATATTCCTTTACTAACTTTTCTTTCTTAACAAAAAATAAGTGTCTACACATTTTTTTGTACTCTAACACGGATGATGATGTTCCTTCGGTATATCTACCTTTAGGTTTTTTCAAAAATCACTTTTCATTCATATGTTGAATGACTCCTCATAGGAATTATTGTTTGTATTGGGGAACTAAACATAACAGATGATTTAATGAGACTATCAAAGTTGCTTATAAAACGATATCCTTGTCTGAAGAACATATACTATTTGACAGGGATTACAATGGTTTTAACTTCTTTCTGGACAGGAAATAATATTTTACTTTGTAGATACAGATTATTTCTTCATGGTTCACTGTATTTATTTACTTTTAAGTTATTGTTTTGTATCTTAAAACTTTTACTAGTAGTTTTACGGGTGGTTGAAACTTGTGGTTCTAGTAATGATATCTTGGCTTACATTCCTAAAAGACGGGCTACTATTTTTAAACGATAAAGAAACAAGTATATAGCGTTTACTTTTGATACATTAGAAAAAACGAATGAATGTCTGCTTAGGAATAAAAGTATAACAGAGAATAGAACATCCATCAAAGACCGAGAACAGAACCGACACTCGAACACAGATAAAAAATCGACACTCGAACCACTTAAAAGATTAAAAAATTCCCACCTTCAAAAAATGACCACCGAACATTATTTACTCCTTTCAGTAATAAGAGAACCAGCATTCCCATATCAATTCAACCTAATTTTATGGTCCGACAATTTAGTCTTAAAGAAAGTTTCCAATACTTTAAACTCCAAATAGTAACCGGTAACTTTTACGTCACTGACGTACTAAAAATCCGAGAAGAGAACGAAGAAATCCGGGAGATAGAAATAATGACAGACCACCAAATGACAGACAACTTTTACAGATGGTTGAAAGAAAGAGACTTACCACCAAATATACCAATCCACAACGATTTACTTTTAATGTTAAACATCCAAAAAAACTTTTTACCTTTTTTGAGTGACACTCCAATTTTACAAAAAATGGACCAGAAATTCAGTAAACGAGAAGATTATTACACAGTAATATTGAAGAGTAGGTTGAAATACATCCATAACAACCAATATTACTTCAAAGTGATAGTTGCCAGAGACAACAATTTCTACAAATTTAACTTCTGGGGCCACGCGGCCAAACAACAT
>CAUVYM010000137.1:0-16077 GCA_963556165.1 Tipula helvola
GATTTTCAGGACTTCATTTGGAATTCCATCCGGGCCAGGAGCTTTCTTGTTTTTTAAAGACGAAATAGCGTTCTGTAGCTCTGTCTCTGTAAAAAGTGGAACCTCTATTTCTTGCCTAGCTGTTATTAGTTCTCTCACTGGGTGACTTGGGAAGAGAGTTCTAACAATGTTTTCAGTGGTGCGAACATCCATTACTCGTGTTGGTATTTGGGCTCCTAGTTTCTGCGTAACTATTTTGTAGCCCAGTCCCCATGGGTCTTCGTCAATATCCTCTATAAGCTTCTTCCAGCACCGATTTTTGCTCTCATTTATTTTCCTGCGCAGTAGCTTTTTGGCGACCCTAAATTCCTCGAAAGCGCGGCCAGCTTCAGCACGATCCCTTATTCGCTGGGCCTCTCGTCGGAGTGTAAAGCATCTCCTTCGTACGTCCGAGATTTCCGCGGTCCACCAATACACAGACGGTTTGCTGTGCCTTGGTCTCTTCCTTGGCATGGATACCTCACATGCCGAGACGATAAGACTCATGGTGGACGATACCCGAGCCTCAGTCACAGCTCTTCCATCCGTCCCTATTACATTGCTCGCCATTTGCTGCTTGCCATTCTTTAGCACTTCTCTGAACCGTTCAACGTCCATTTTTTGCAGGTTCCATCTACAAGGTTTATCCCGCAAGTCGTTTCTTTGTCTCCTGCCAACCTCAAAAGCAATGTACTGGTGGTCACTGCCGCAGTAATCCTCCATAACCCTCCAGTTCAGGATGTGTGGCACTAGGGCCTCCGATGCAAGGGTGATATCGGGGATCGTCCCCGTGCATCCCGGCCTCCGAAACGTTGTGGCAGAGCCGCTGTTCAGTAACAGGAGTCCTGTTCGGGCAGCCATCTCTAGGATCAATCTCCCTCTCGTATCTGTGTTTGGCATTCCCCACTCAAGTGCTCTTGCATTGAAATCCCCAGCTATCACCAGATATCCCGTCATCCTGAGGATCTCATCTTCCAGTGCCTCCAACTTTGCTACAAACTCCGCGATGCTTTCATTAGGGGTAAAATAACAGCTAAAGTAGGTTATGCTTGCTGTTTTCACCCATACGAAACCCCTCCCTGCACCATGTTGTTCAACATGCACACCTCCCTTAAGTACCCATATAGCCGCTGTGTCTAATTGATCTGAGTACCACCCAGTCGCTTCCTTATTTCGATACTGCTCACTTAAGATGAGCAGCTCGGCCCCTTTCTCTATTGCCAACTGTTGCAAGAGGCGGTCAGCAGTCCAGCTCCTATTCATATTTCCTTGTAGGATTCTGATCATAGCCTGTTCTTAGCCACCTGTAGTGCTTCGCGGTACACCTGACACTTGCCAGATCCTGGAAAGTGTTCGAGCTCCGCCTGGTCAAACCCCTTTTCCTTGCATAGCATGCAATGTGTTTCGGCGGTACACCCTCTTGCCTTGTGCCCGGCCCCGAAACACTTGTGGCACAGATTGCTTCGATCTGGGCCTTTACACTCCTTGGCCATATGGCCATACCCTGCACACCTAAAGCACCGTGTAGCAACTGCCCTTTCCCGCACCCTGCAGTACACCCAGCCAATTTTAATTCTCCCTTCATTTAGGAGCTTGGCTGCCCAGTTGCTGCTCATCTGTATGATGGCCACTTGCTGGCCTCTGGGGCAAGGGAAAAGAGTAATTTTCATTTTCTCTGAGTCTGGCATATCCCTTTTCAGTGCTGCTGCCACTTCTGGTTCCGTGGTAAATCCATCTAAGTCGCGGATCTCAATCGACACCTTAGGCTGCAGATTTACGATCTTGGCCTGTTCCCCTAAAGCATCTCTCAGCGCGCCACAAAAGCCATCTTTAGCCTTGCTGTTCGGCCCCAGTTCCAGGAGAACGTCCCCTGTTTTGGTCTGCCGGATCGACTGGATCTCTGTCCCGGATTCTTCAGGTCTGACCTTGCTGCGGATCTCACCTAGGACCTCTGCATAGGATTTTCCCTCTGCTGGTCTTATGATCAGCGCTTCGGGCCGAAACCTACGACGTTTACCACTCCTCTGCGCTTTTTTTATGGTTGAGTTTCCCCCGGGCTCAGCCGTGGACTTAGTACTCTCCGGTTTCCTAGTATCCAACTTGTTGGCTTCTGGATTTTCCGGTCTCCTCCCCCTTCTGGGCAACTGTATTTCCCAGGCAACTTCTCCTGGGGTGAGTGATGCCTCGTCCCTAACCTTCTTCTCTTGCTGATTCTGCTCCTCTGCAGGGCTCACTGCAGGTCTCTTCTGACTCCCTGATGTCTTGGGGGTTCTATTAAATTGCTGCAGCCCTCCACCTTCAGATGAAAGAGTTTCGGGTCTCCTCTGCGTTAATATACCATACGCAATAATGCTAAAAACTTCCTCTAATTCCATCAACCCCATCTTAATATTGTTAGAAATATTTTTTTGCTTAAAAGTTGCGGCCTTCATCTTGTTGATGATGTTCTTGCCCCTCTGTAGTAACTCTTCCTGCTCTGTTCTATTTACCGGGGTACATGGTCGCTCTGCAAAGAGGTTTCTTCCTATTATTGGAACCTTCGCCCTCTGGCTACCGTTCTCATTACCCTCTTCCCTGCCTTTGACACTGCGCTGTGGCGTATCGTTCTCACTCACCATGTCCACTGAGGTTTCTCCTGTTTTATTAGATGGAGGGGTCCTCTGTATTCTTGCGTCTTTTTTAAAAATGTTTTCAACGTTTTCCTCAGCACTTGTAAGGTCTACCATTTCTACCGTTCCTCCATGCATATCCACGGAGCCACTTGGCTGCTGCGGCGCTATTAGAGAAGCGCCATCCTCCTTTTCATTAATTAATTTATTGATTGTTTTCATTTCTGTTCCCACGAGTAGCACGAGAAAAAAAAGGTCACCTATGACAGAGCTCTGCGTTATCATAGGAAGGCTATGATTTAAACCGGAAGTCGCCTAAAACCGGAGTTCACATACTTGCGACTAAGCATCCCCTTAGCCATGCAGCTATCGGCGTATGTAGTGCCACCTTAGCTTGGGTGTGCTAGCTTTTGGTCCACCCCGGGTATTTGATTTCCCCGGTACCTGCCATATCTGGCGGGCTGTCCCCTATCCGCCACCTGGGGAGGCGCCCGATGGGGGAGCTAGCCAACCCCACACGGGAATATTTAATATTTAATATTTAATATTTAATATTTAATATTTAATATTTAATATTTAATATTTAATATTTAATATTTAATATTTAATATTTAATATTTAATATTTAATATTTAATATTTAATATTTAATATTTAATATTTAATATTTAATATTTAATATTTAATATTTAATATTTAATATTTAATATTTAATATTTAATATTTAATATTTAATATTTAATATTTAATATTTAATATTTAATATTTAATATTTAATATTTAATATTTAATATTTAATATTTAATATTTAATATTTAATATTTAATATTTAATATTTAATATTTAATATTTAATATTTAATATTTAATATTTAATATTTAATATTTAATATTTAATATTTAATATTTAATATTTAATATTTAATATTTAATATTTAATATTTAATATTTAATATTTAATATTTAATATTTAATATTTAATATTTAATATTTAATATTTAATATTTAATATTTAATATTTAATATTTAATATTTAATATTTAATATTTAATATTTAATATTTAATATTTAATATTTAATATTTAATATTTAATATTTAATATTTAATATTTAATATTTAATATTTAATATTTAATATTTAATATTTAATATTTAATATTTAATATTTAATATTTAATATTTAATATTTAATATTTAATATTTAATATTTAATATTTAATATTTAATATTTAATATTTAATATTTAATATTTAATATTTAATATTTAATATTTAATATTTAATATTTAATATTTAATATTTAATATTTAATATTTAATATTTAATATTTAATATTTAATATTTAATATTTAATATTTAATATTTAATATTTAATATTTAATATTTAATATTTAATATTTAATATTTAATATTTAATATTTAATATTTAATATTTAATATTTAATATTTAATATTTAATATTTAATATTTAATATTTAATATTTAATATTTAATATTTAATATTTAATATTTAATATTTAATATTTAATATTTAATATTTAATATTTAATATTTAATATTTAATATTTAATATTTAATATTTAATATTTAATATTTAATATTTAATATTTAATATTTAATATTTAATATTTAATATTTAATATTTAATATTTAATATTTAATATTTAATATTTAATATTTAATATTTAATATTTAATATTTTATATTTAATATTTAATATTTAATATTTAATATTTAATATTTAATATTTAATATTTAATATTTAATATTTAATATTTAATATTTAATATTTAATATTTAATATTTAATATTTAATATTTAATATTTAATATTTAATATTTAATATTTAATATTTAATATTTAATATTTAATATTTAATATTTAATATTTAATATTTAATATTTAATATTTAATATTTAATATTTAATATTTAATATTTAATATTTAATATTTAATATTTAATATTTAATATTTAATATTTAATATTTAATATTTAATATTTAATATTTAATATTTAATATTTAATATTTAATATTTAATATTTTATATTTAATATTTAATATTTAATATTTAATATTTAATATTTAATATTTAATATTTTATATTTAATATTTAATATTTAATATTTAATATTTAATATTTTATATTTAATATTTAATATTTAATATTTAATATTTAATATTTAATATTTAATATTTAATATTTTATATTTTATATTTTATATTTTATATTTTATATTTTATATTTTATATTTTATATTTTATATTTTATATTTTATATTTTATATTTTATATTTTATATTTTATATTTTATATTTTATATTTTATATTTTATATTTTATATTTTATATTTTATATTTTATATTTTATATTTTATATTTTATATTTTATATTTTATATTTTATATTTTATATTTTATATTTTATATTTTATATTTTATATTTTATATTTTATATTTTATATTTTATATTTTATATTTTATATTTTATATTTTATATTTTATATTTTATATTTTATATTTTATATTTTATATTTTATATTTTATATTTTATATTTTATATTTTATATTTTATATTTTATATTTTATATTTTATATTTTATATTTTATATTTTATATTTTATATTTTATATTTTATATTTTATATTTTATATTTTATATTTTATATTTTATATTTTATATTTTATATTTTATATTTTATATTTTATATTTTATATTTTATATTTTATATTTTATATTTTATATTTTATATTTTATATTTTATATTTTATATTTTATATTTTATATTTTATATTTTATATTTTATATTTTATATTTTATATTTTATATTTTATATTTTATATTTTATATTTTATATTTTATATTTTATATTTTATATTTTATATTTTATATTTTATATTTTATATTTTATATTTTATATTTTATATTTTATATTTTATATTTTATATTTTATATTTTATATTTTATATTTTATATTTAATACTTTTGAATTATTCTGGTGTATTCCAGATTGATAAATATTAAAGAAGAGGAGAAATTGTTAAGAGTTTGCAATTCAGTTTCGATCTGCGAGCATGTGAAAAATAATTCATTTTTCAGTACATCTCATCAGGCTATAGCGACTGAACTGCTAATTTATTACACTGATTTTTTCCTATATATAGGAATCAACCGTGCACTTGTAGTATTAGCGAATTTTTACATTCCCCTTTCTAAACTTTTAACAATTTCAATGTTATTGTATTTAACGCATACATGCGGTTACTATGTTTAAACTTTTGAATTATTCTGGTGTATTCCAGATTGATAAATATTTAAGAAGAGGAGAAATTGTTAAGAGTTTGCAATAACATTGAAATTGTTAAAAGTTTAGAAAGGGGAATGTAAAAATTCGGTAATGCTACAAGTGCACGGTTGATTCCTATATATAGGAAAAAATCAGTGTAATAAATTAGCAGTTCAGTCGCTATAGCCTGATGAGATGTACTGAAAAATGAATTATTTTTCACATGCTCGCAGATCGAAACTGAATTGCAAACTCTTAACAATTTCTCCTCTTCTTTAATATTTATCAATCTGGAATACACCAGAATAATTCAAAAGTATTAAATATAAAATATAAAATATAAAATATAAAATATAAAATATAAAATATAAAATATAAAATATAAAATATAAAATATAAAATATAAAATATAAAATATAAAATATAAAATATAAAATATAAAATATAAAATATAAAATATAAAATATAAAATATAAAATATAAAATATAAAATATAAAATATAAAATATAAAATATAAAATATAAAATATAAAATATAAAATATAAAATATAAAATATAAAATATAAAATATAAAATATAAAATATAAAATATAAAATATAAAATATAAAATATAAAATATAAAATATAAAATATAAAATATAAAATATAAAATATAAAATATAAAATATAAAATATAAAATATAAAATATAAAATATAAAATATAAAATATAAAATATAAAATATAAAATATAAAATATAAAATATAAAATATAAAATATAAAATATAAAATATAAAATATAAAATATAAAATATAAAATATAAAATATAAAATATAAAATATAAAATATAAAATATAAAATATAAAATATAAAATATAAAATATAAAATATAAAATATAAAATATAAAATATAAAATATAAAATATAAAATATAAAATATAAAATATAAAATATAAAATATAAAATATAAAATATAAAATATAAAATATAAAATATAAAATATAAAATATAAAATATAAAATATAAAATATAAAATATAAAATATAAAATATAAAATATAAAATATAAAATATAAAATATAAAATATAAAATATAAAATATAAAATATAAAATATAAAATATAAAATATAAAATATAAAATATAAAATATAAAATATAAAATATAAAATATAAAATATAAAATATAAAATATAAAATATAAAATATAAAATATAAAATATAAAATATAAAATATAAAATATAAAATATAAAATATAAAATATAAAATATAAAATATAAAATATAAAATATAAAATATAAAATATAAAATATTAAATATAAAATATAAAATATAAAATATAAAATATAAAATATTAAATATTAAATATAAAATATAAAATATAAAATATAAAATATTAAATATTAAATATAAAATATAAAATATAAAATATAAAATATAAAATATAAAATATAAAATATAAAATATAAAATATAAAATATAAAATATAAAATATAAAATATAAAATATAAAATATAAAATATAAAATATAAAATATAAAATATAAAATATAAAATATAAAATATAAAATATAAAATATAAAATATAAAATATAAAATATAAAATATAAAATATAAAATATAAAATATAAAATATAAAATATAAAATATAAAATATAAAATATAAAATATAAAATATAAAATATAAAATATAAAATATAAAATATAAAATATAAAATATAAAATATAAAATATAAAATATAAAATATAAAATATAAAATATAAAATATAAAATATAAAATATAAAATATAAAATATAAAATATAAAATATAAAATATAAAATATAAAATATAAAATATAAAATATAAAATATAAAATATAAAATATAAAATATAAAATATAAAATATAAAATATAAAATATAAAATATAAAATATAAAATATAAAATATAAAATATAAAATATAAAATATAAAATATAAAATATAAAATATAAAATATAAAATATAAAATATAAAATATAAAATATAAAATATAAAATATAAAATATAAAATATAAAATATAAAATATAAAATATAAAATATAAAATATAAAATATAAAATATAAAATATAAAATATAAAATATAAAATATAAAATATAAAATATAAAATATAAAATATAAAATATAAAATATAAAATATAAAATATAAAATATAAAATATAAAATATAAAATATAAAATATAAAATATAAAATATAAAATATAAATTATAAAATATAAAATATAAAATATAAAATATAAAATATAAAATATAAAATATAAAATATAAAATATAAAATATAAAATATAAAATATAAAATATAAAATATAAAATATAAAATATAAAATATAAAATATAAAATATAAAATATAAAATATAAAATATAAAATATAAAATATAAAATATAAAATATAAAATATAAAATATAAAATATAAAATATAAAATATAAAATATAAAATATAAAATATAAAATATAAAATATAAAATATAAAATATAAAATATAAAATATAAAATATAAAATATAAAATATAAAATATAAAATATAAAATATAAAATATAAAATATAAAATATAAAATATAAAATATAAAATATAAAATATAAAATATAAAATAAAAAACATAAAATATATAAAATATATTTTATATTTTATAAACTTTAAAATACTATGTTACTCTAAGATAGTGCTTGACTTCACAACAAATCAATAATACACTTGATTGGAAGATTTCAAGCAGCTTTTCCAGTAACGAAATTTTGACAGAATCACTCGTTTTCAATTTATCAACCAAAAACCGTAACAATTAAGAGATTTTTATTGCTGTAATAGGAGTAGAATTTTTGCAGGGAGTTAATGACCTCCAAAATGTGAGAGGCGGCTCTTTTTCCAATTTTTCCACACCTGGAATTTCCTACCTGTATTATAATGGAAACATAAATTGTGGACATAATTTGCAAAGTTCACGTGCCAAATAAACACTAAAAAAAGTAAGGAGCAAATTGGGCTTACCAGAACACATACTCGTGCATAAATATTTTTCAATTGTACTGTACATATATAAAAAAAGGTTGGCTTAACAGCTATTTATTGGAAAATCCAATAAAGCATAAATACATAAAAATCGTTACCTGTATGATATTTAGCTTGTACGAAAAAGGGATTTATAAACATTAAAATGGCATAAAACCTATTAAACCATATCCCACATATCCATAAAATATTTCTAAATTTATGCGTCATATTCATAAGCTCATATGGGAATAAATGTTGATATATGATACTTTTCAGTTTAACATAAATGGTATAAAGCCGCACACCCCAAACATGATTATACATTTTGTAAACTTCAAACAAATTAAATCCGAACTTTGTACCTACAATATTGTTGAATATTTGTATCTACAATATTCACTGCGATTCTCTAATTTGTGTATCTGTCTGTATATAGAAAAGCTATGAGTCTATGATTTTAAAAATAATTAAAAATTTAAATCGATTTTACATTTTTCCAGAGGCCATATCGCGTAACAAAATATGCAAATGTACTGACAACATAAATGCTAATTACATTATATTCTATGTAAAAAAAAAAAATTAATTTCATTCAACTTGTATTTTGTTGTTTTGGATTTGTAATCAGATTTTAAAAATGTTATCACTTGTTTGGTAATTGTTTTCTCTGCTCTGCTGGCATACATATTTTCAACAAGTATTTTCTTTGAATTCATTTACATAATCAAAATTATTTTCGTGAAGTAATATTTTAAATTGTGTATATTCCAATTTTAGTTTTTTTTTTTTTTTTTTTTGGTTATACATTAGCATTTCCAAGAATATTTCGTTTTATGTTTAAATACTGCTGAGACAAACAGGCATACTTGTATTCAGTATTAAACATTGTGAAAATTCTTAACAATATTTGGTAACATTATAGAAAACCATCTAAATGTAAGCTTCAATTGAATTTCTCATCAAATTTAATTATAAGAAACCATTTGAATAAGGTTTATGGTACAGTAACTTAATTGTGTTAATTAAAAACTGGTGGTTTTAATGACATTTTTTTGTTGTTGAAATGAATAAAACGTCTTGTTCTTATAAATTTAAAATATGTTTGAAAATATCACGGAAATTTAATTAATTTGAAAACTTTGTAGGAAGTTACAAACAAATAATTCATTATTTTTAAGCAGTTAATTTTACCCATATTGCGAAAAGTTTTATAAATG
Source organism: Tipula helvola (assembly GCA_963556165.1). Lineage (NCBI taxonomy): Eukaryota > Metazoa > Arthropoda > Insecta > Diptera > Tipulidae > Tipula > Tipula helvola. The sequence goes on from CAUVYM010000137.1 coordinate 10,117, forward strand.
TAAAGGGTGTTCCTAAAATAAACCACCATCTTTTATCGTAAATTCATGATGTTAAATAAGATTGACTGTTCAATAAGCATGTGGAATACATTATAAGCAGAGAGTGTTCCTTATTGGGTTTCATTAGGCGTAATGGGAGGACATTTTGTGACCCTCTAACATTGAAATCTCTCTATGTTACTTTATGTTAGGTCTATACTGGAATATGCTTTAGTAATTGGGATTCGTTGTATCACACGTATTCCGAGAGAATCGAAAGTATTGAAAAACACTTTTTGATTTATGCATTACATCGTTTACCCGAATTTTGGACCTGATTTTTGTAAATGAATCAGTTCTATTTAAAATAAATGAATGACCATCACCAATTATCGCCATCATTTATAAATCACCAGAACCGCAAGCCGTATTACAATTTCAGAAAAGACGATACAAGAACTTACATTTGTTTCTTGGGCAAGTTAATGTGGCGAAATTCTATAAAATCATATTTAAGGGCAAACAATTATTTTCTCTCACAGCTTTGGCTAAACTTAAAAAATATCCACCATGGTAGGATGTCACAAATCAACCCCCAAATAATTCCCACAGCAAACCACCCCTTTATTTCAGCCCGTCCAGTTTTGGACCAACCAAATTTTTGCTGATTTTTTACAGAATTTCAATACTTTGAGCTTTTTAGACCGAAGTCATTTGGTGCCGTTTTTGAAAATAAAGTCACCGATTTTATTTTCGATTTAAAGTGAATCAATCGTCCAGAAAAAATCCACTATGACGAAACATAAGACAAGCTCAATCTATTAGGAATTTCAATCGTTTCTGTATGGGAGAGCAAAATTAGCAATTTTAAGTACTTCTTGGATTTTTTGTTTTAAACGAATTTGTATCAGCAAATATAATACACAACTCCTATAATCTCTATTAGTATTCAACAATTCAAAATGTAATAAATACAAAAATCCCCTAAACAAAATATAGTACATAATGAATTATTCAAACATAATGTCCATACAAATTTATTCTGAACATAATTACTATATTCGAACTAATCATGATATAAGAACAGAGCCTTTACACATACAAATATTTTCATTGAACCAAATTGTAATAATTATGTAATTATGATTTATGATATAAAACCATAATGAATCGTGATTAAAATTAAAGATTTTATAAAATATATTCCATGGACCTAAGATGACGACGACGGCTTAGAGAAAATTTGCTACTTCTTTTGTGCGATATACTATAATAAAAGTTAAGCTTTTTATGTCACGATACATGGTATGACCGATACGTTTTTTTTTTTGCTGAAATATTTTTCTGGTATTTCATTATACCATCATTAACAAAAAAATGTTTAATAATTTTGTATGTATGTCAACATGAATTATTTAAAGGGTGTATGCTTTCGTACCAATAACATCACAGGTAACATTAAATATGTCAAAGGTTTTATTTTTCTTCTGTATTTACCATCATAAACATGATGTACGAGTAAAGCATAAAGCAGATTTTTTTGTTCGTCATAATTTATTTTCATGGTCTGGTTTTAAATTTTAAATGCTTTGACTATTAATCAATTTTCTACATTTTCTTTGCTTTGATCAGACTTGTTGAAAGAAGTTTTATGGTTTGCAGAATAAAAAGGTAAAATTACTCGACAGCGTTTATAGTAGTACATATAAAAAATTATGAAATTTGTTTCATTTTCAACCACTACCTCACTAAAGACAAAACTACATAAATAACCTAGAAAGAGAACTGGTGAACATTTTATTGAAAAGTTTTATTGCCGACTGAAAGTTTGTGAAAATGTAGTTTTTCGCCCCTATAAACTGTAGCCTGACCGATCAACTACGGGCCTGAGCCGCCCCAGATTTTTTCAAAGTTGCATTAAAACATAGGCAGTTCAAAGTGAAGCAACCGTTTGAATTTTTGATAAACATGTATTTTAGGCCCAATAAAGTGACAAAACAAATTTACGGATGATTTATGGCTAGGCCTGACTTATCAGAAACAGTTTGCGTCCTTACTAAAATACTAATTGTAAACCCACCAATTCCCACAATTTTATCGTTTACTTGGCGGAAGTGGCAAATTTCCCAATTTTCTCTGTTCGAACATTAGAGACCACTGTTAAAATAGGAAATAACTGGCGAAATCGTAGCCAACGGCAAAATGAAAACATGAATGGAAATCACGCTCAGGGGGCGAACACTTTAGTTTTTAGACGGCCATCAGGGCTGCTTCGAAGGAAAGATCGTTAGCCGGACCGCCTTTCACTTCTGTGATAAGTAAATCGCTCTAGATGAGAAAGTTACCAAAATAATCCCAGTTGAATAAAAAATCACGGACGAACTACGTATAACAGCAGACAAGCAGAACGAGGTATTATTAACTTCACACAATTAAGTTCCATTTCTGTTGCTAAACAATCTCGACAGCCCACAATGAGACAGCTTCACATTTCCAGCCGCTCAAATTCAAACGGCTCAAGCATAGAACATCGTATGCCGATATTGCAAGGAGCTTAAAAATCAAAAAAGGAGGTTTCAAATCAGCCGGTGGGTAATTCTCATCATAAAATCGATTAAATTCTCGAAACCCAAAAATACTCAAAACCATGCAGTTTTGAATCAAGAAGCCATAGACACGCAAAATCTAATAATTCCCCAAGCCATTAAATCTTACGGTATCACCAGCAAATTAAAAGAAACAATCATCAAAAGCTACTTGTTCATTAACGACTCCAACAATAATATCATTTTTCGTATCGATACTGGCGCGGACTAATGCAATTTTACTACACAGAAAACACTCAAAAGTTCGGGTCTAATCTTATCAGCTACCAGTGGCACAACTATCAATATCTACGGTAAAATCTCCTACAAGTAAATATTGGACTACAACGAAAACATACGAGTGTTTCTCGGTAAATTTGGTGTCTTTATCTTCAATAATCATACAAAAAGCTCATTGATCTATGTTACGATTTAACATCCCAACACCTGTATAATGTATAATCGACACTGGTACGGCACGCTATTGAAAAATTACAATTTACATTTGAAACATTCCGTAGTACATCACGTTATCATTTCAGGCCATTTTCCAGTGTCAAGAAAACACGGACTAGCTGCAGTGCGTATAGAAATTCAACACACATTGGAATTAGGAATCTGTCAACCATCGGCATCCTCAACATCATGTCCATTAAACATAGGGAAAAAGAAAGATACACTTGCACCAATCCACCCACACTTGGCCGCACTACTTCCGAATCAACCAAGATTTTCTATTGGTCTGATAAAAGGCGTTCATACAATGGAAAAGTAATTAGCTAACATCACTCTGTTGGCACATTCTCCGAACGCCACAGAATTCCGTACCGCTAGTAGTTCTGCAACAGTGGAATAAAGCATGTTGGGAGCCACTGAGAAGGTACCCACAAAAATTATCAGAAAGTGTTTCTTTTAGTGTTTCTAAAAGAAACACTCTCTTCCTATTTACAACAACCACAAAGTCCGACAAAAGCCAATCAATCAAAACCTGAACAGTCAACATCTTCACGGTAAAAACAATGTGGTCACAGATACACTACAGAAAACTACTTCCTGACCTCGATCTTCACAATTTATTTTCTGATTCCGAATGTCACACAACTTCCAGTTTGAAAGTAGAGATTTTAAAATTATCTGGCGTAGAAATATACTGTGAAAGCACCGCACTGCAGAATCGTTTCGTCGAACCATCTTCGACATTCTGCATAGTATTTCGCATTTGTTTAATAAGCAAATTAATCAATTTTGGATACTCTTGGGCCAGTATAAATTAGGGAGTTAACCCAAACAAAACTAAATATTTATAACTATAACATTTCAATCGACAGATCGAAACCAGCTTACAGAATTTTATTTTGAACTGACCGTATCAGCACGCCACCAATATAGTCTGGAGAAAAGTTTAAAGACAGAACTTATAGTTGGTCTATATGGTAAATTTGGTTTGTGAAGTTTTGTCAAACCTTCTAATTTTGGAATCACCGGGAATAACTTGTTATTTTTTTTTTTTTTTGTAATTAAACCAATATTTCCAGATTTCTGCCATTTTTTTTACTACTGAATGAATTTTCGTCTTTATTGGTGTCGAATTGTCTTTAAGAATCTGTACGTACGTAGAATTGTTATTTAAAATTTATTCAAATTTTGTTTATTCAAATGTACGGCTACAAGAAGGAAGTCCGTTTGTAAAGTTAAAACTGTTACATTGCTCTTGCCTACCCTCGTGACAATAATTCCTGAATAATTGTTCAAAAAAAGTTTTTGTTGTTAACCATACGACAAAAAATTTTTTTTTTAGACTCAATCGTTGAATCGTTGTCATTTAAATTACCCTACAGGTGAGCTAAGTTCAAATGATCTGGAAACATCATTAAACTCCGAGTATTCTAACGATATTCGAAATATGAAAAAATATTCTGCTGTGCCAAATTGCAGCAGTTTAAAATATTTTCCACCGTTCTTCGATGATGAACCTCGATGGTCGGCTTAGCAGTTCGAACCTCTATTAAAATTATAAGGACCCAATTCTTAATTCAATTTTTGCATAAACAATTATTGTACTTATTGCGGGCCTCAAACTTCATTATAGAATTATGATTACAGTACTGGATAATCGGAGGTCGTAATTTGTTTATGTGGATAGGTTGTCAAGAGTGGATTCGTCATTTTCATAATAAACAAAAGCTGTCACAAATTTATGTTTGTCTATTCATTTATTTTGTCGCCAAAGCCATCCGCTTGGAAATTATCATCAATATGTCGTTAGAATTATTGGTTGGTTTACTTTCGTAGATTCATATTTTGACGAGGATATACTGTATGAAAATATATTCGAACAAAAGGAGCTAATTTTATCGGTGGTCGGTTTGAATTGGAGGAGCTTAGGAATTTTTTTTTTGAATTGAATGGCTAATGATTCCACCATAATCTCCCCGTTTTGGCAGATTTTGGGAATAGGAGAAACCATATCAAAATTAAATATTATCAAATATCCATGGTATACACTTAATGTAAAAATCACCAAATTATCGGTCCCTGGAGTCGGTCATATAAACAACAAGCAATATTTGTATCAAATGTTGTACGTAGTTCCGACGACGAAATTTGTTTTCACACAAATTAAAAGTCCCAAAATCCAATCTCGAATATCTGTAGCCTGCACTTGTTGCAAAAATCATCAATTGGCCCCGTGGGGTCCTTCATATTAATAACAAACAATTTTTGGGAAGTTCCACCGAAGAAATGGTTCCAACAACTTTTGAATTTTGAACTTATGATATTTGTGAAAGAAATTTTGTCGTTGTAACTTTGTACAACATTTGACGCAAAATTTGCCTGTTATCTATATGACCGATCCAAGGGATCGGATATTTCATAATTTTTAAATCTAGTCCGTACTTCGGACATTTGAGAAAAATTATTTGACTTTGGGGCTTTTGATTTTAACCAAATTTAGTCTTAAGCAAACTTCAGTTCCCTAGATCTTTAATTCATGAACTTCATCGAAACACGTTACAGAATCCCATTTTGCCAAATTTTGAAATAGCCAAGTTTCATCCTAATTGGCTAAAGTCTAGAACTTAATCTAGCCTGATTGGAATTTAAGTAACCTAATTGGATCTATTCTCCAAAACTGCATCTAAAATTGTTTAGGATCCCATTTCTAAAAATAAAAGTAGATTTTATCATAATCGGTTTAGAAATCATCTAATACCATCCTAACTGGCCGTATATCAGATCTGCATCCACAAGCCATTTTTAAAACCCATTTCCATCGAATATGCAGAATTTCATCAAAAAAGAAATCGGACGATTAAGAAATAAGAAATAGGACCTTTACGGACGTACGCATCCGAATCATAAATAAAATTCAACAAAACCAAATCAAAAGCAAAAT
>CAUVYM010000138.1:0-19190 GCA_963556165.1 Tipula helvola
TATAGTCACACTTCCTATGACTTGCCGTCATCCGTCTTACAAAATGAATTGTAATTATGACCTCACGCGTTAAAGGAATTAACCTGACAGATCACTCCACGTGTTGAAAACGGCCATGCACCACTTACCGCATAATCTTGTATATCTTCTCAAATAGACAATCTTATATGCGTTCGGTCCTGGTAAGTTTACCCGGGTTGAATCAAATAAAGCCGCACGTTCCACTCCTTGTGGTGTCCTTCCGTCAATTTCTTTAAGTTTCACCTTTGCAGGCGTACTATCCCCGGAGCCTAAAGACTCTTAATTTCTCTAACACCCTGCAAATTAATACAAGGTCTAGTCGGCATAGTTTACTGCTGGAACTACAACGGTCTCTAATCATCTTCGATCCTCCAGCTTAAGCTCTTTATCAACGGATTCATCCTAGGCAATCGCTTTCGCTTCTGAAAGTCCTCAACAGGTCATCAATTTTCACCTCTAACTGTTGAATACTATTGCCTTCCTCTGTTCCTATCTCTTCTAGTGTGATGCTAAATCAGAATGCTTTGAGAACCCTGTTTTAATCACCACTCAATCACAGAAACTGTGAAAAGCAGACTACGAGCTTTTTAACCGCAACATGGTACATGCATTACTGGAGCTGGAATTACCGCGGCTGCTGGCACCAGACTTGCCCTCCAGTTTCCCCCTACACTTTTATCGTAGGGAAACTAAAAAAAATTTCAAGCTTCCTAACTACCTCCCCCTACAGGGATTGGGTAATTTTCGTGCCTGCTGCCACCCTTGGACGTGAAAGCTGTTTCTCAGGCTTCCTCTCCGGTATCTTTCTCTCAAAACCCGTACCCGTTATTGCCAAAGTAAGCCCTTACCTTACTTTCAAATAGCTGATAGGCCAGAAACTTAATCTTGATACATAATACTACGATCTCCTTCAATAGTATCACTAGTCGTTTTAGCCATAGCTTACCATGGTTATCCGACTCTCACAAGAGTAAACTTATAACTGTTTTACTGAGCTGTCCGGTCCTCCACATAAAGCTTCGAAACCTTGCATGGCTAAATCTTAGAAGATAACGCATATATCAGCCAGAATCAAACTGTTGCTAATTTAAAATAATTTAATATTTAGATTGATTGTTCAAAGAAACTACATTCATTTTGCACCTAAGTACAAATTAGAAATAGAACTTTATATATTCTACCAATTTAACTCATATCTAGACTTTGTCTGATTATACATATTTGTTCGAGTAGATTTCACTACTCTACAACCATGTCAGGGTATATATAGATATATTGTATTTTTTATATAAATATAAAATATTTAGATATAATAAATAATAGAAAAAATGCATTTATTCTATAAAATCACTAATTTATAAAAATTATTATAAAATCTAAATGCCTTTTAGATTACATTTTATTATAATCAAATAAAGCGAAAAATATCTTTTTTTTTCATAAATTTTTATAGAATGGAAATGTAATAAAATAATTATTTATATAATTACGCTAATCAAACCCTATATAAAAATTACATATAAAAGATCTATATTTTATATCATTTTAATTATAATTTTAGAAAAGAAAGACTCGCAATTTTTTATATTTGTAACGTTTTGTAGTGTTAAATAACTTCATTTTTATACGAAAAATTTATTTTGTATTTCCTAGATTTCAGTTAAATGCTTCTTTCACAATAATACCTTCCAATATATATTTAATCTTTCTTACTCAATTAGATTTTACTTTAATACTTTTTAAAAGATTTAAAGTTAGAATATTTTTATGTATTTAAAATATTTTTACAGAATATTTTTACATAGTTAGAACGTTTTTATGTATTTATAATGTTTTTACATAGTTAGAATATTTTGTATGTAAAATTTATTATAAACATTCCAATTTAAATTCTTTTTCATGTATTTTTAATTTTCCTTTATTTGTTTCATAAAAGAATTTACAATCCTCAACTGTTTTAAAATCAATAAAAGCAACGTTTTTAATTGAAATAAATCTTATTCCTTTAATTTCAATCTCTTTTAATTTATTCTCGATGTCCTCTTTTCCTAATCCTAAGATTTTTATTACAAGAGTAGATGTTTCTCTAAATTCACTTTTAATTATAATTTCTAATTCCTTGTTAAAAAATATCATTCCTTCTAGTTTATTTTTTAAAAGTAACAAAGCCTCTTCCTGCTAATTTATAATACTTCTTAATTTTACAATCAAAATCTTTAACGTATCGACCGATTAAAGAGGTCAGTCTTCTTCTTACTTCTTTAATATTTCTTTCTGGTATATTTTTTATTAAAAGCTTATTCTTCATGTTTAGGGGAAAAAACTTATTTGGTTTTTTTAAAATAAAATTGTGGCTCCGCCTTTTATTCGTTAGGAAATATTGACAAAAGTTTAAAACTCTCAGAATTTTTTAAAGCCAGGGATCTAAAATCATCAAAATTAAGAAATCCGCTCAAATTCTCTAATTCGGAAAATATCTGTTCAATAATCTCTTTGGAATTCAATGAAATGTCAAGAGAGACACTTACCATTTCAAACAGCGATTGTGCTGCATAAATCATCTCGCTTTTAGAGACTACTCCATCATTATCACAATCATAAAATCTAAATATCCATCTCAATTTCTCAAAATTGGATCCTTTAGTTAAAATGGAAAATGCAATTAAAAGTTCATGGAAATCGATTTCTTCGGTTCCTGAAATGTTTATTGTTTTGAAAAGTAACTTTGCAAATTTCTTTGGATTTCCAAAAGGAAAAAATATTTGTAATTTGCTTTCTAACTCATTTAAAGATATTTTCTTTTTAGGGAAGCTTGTACTAAAAGAATTAGACCAATTGTTTATGTATGTAGGAGAAAAATGACTAAACTTTTGTTCATTGTCTGCGTATTGTTCTGGTTTTGTTGTTCCATTACCCATTTCAAATTAATTCAATAAAATAAATACATAAAAATAATTCAATAAAATAATTCAATAAAATAATTCAATAAAATAAATACATAAAATAAATACATAAAATAAATAATGCATTAAAATAATGCATTTTTATTTAACAATCATTTATTCTAAGATCAATATTAAATATCCCAATCTTTTAACAACCAAATAATCTATCTTTTTATCAATAATTATACCATTTTCTTTATTTGTTTTATTTCTTTAATGTAGAATTCTCCCAGCGCAAACAAGTTTGACACTTTCTGTTTGTTTAAAAACAATAAGTTCATTATATTTTCTCCTCTTTCTTTAACGGAAGTGACAAAATTTTTGGATATCTTTTTATAAGGAATTCTATGAAAATACAAGTCGGGAATGTCACAACATATGAAACACATCGACATTTTGTAATAAGTTGAAAATTTATAAAACAATCTGTCTGTTCCTATTAAATGTTTGAGGTTCTCTCGTAAATATTCATCTGATAATTTAAATTGAACCCAGTACGCCAATTTTTGTGATGAATCATTTTTTAACAAAGGACATTGTTTGATGTTTAAATAAAAATCTACTTTTGGATGTTGAATAAGAGATGGTCCTTCATAATTATTGTTTAATATAACGTTTCTTTTGGGGGTATTATTTTTAAAAACATTCAAAACTAAAATGGCAAAACTGCCTGTAAAAACTAATTCTTCAATCATATTGCAATAAGAAAACACAACAAGTGTGTTTTGTGAAAATTTAAACTTCATATAATTCAATTTACTTTTAATTTTAACTATTCCGCGCTCTTCGGTATATGAGTACAGAATCAACACTGTCCCTAAAAACCGTTGGTTTAATGGTCTATCATTATAAAATTCACTTAAAGAAATCTTATAATCATCGAAAATAACTTTGAAGGGTGTTATAATCAAATATTTTTCATTAAAAAAATCCTGGGCTTTCCTCAAAAAAGATAAATATGGATTACCATTTATTTTTACATTAAAGGCATTGGTATAAACTACAGGTTTTTTGTAAATAGAAGTTTTTACTATGAAGTTGTTATATTCCTTTAACTTTCTAAGGAGAAGTTCAACATCTTCCAATCCTAAACGATCGAATAAAATACCATGAAATTTATGTTGTAGGAAATAAAAATGTCAGTCAATAAACATGCACGGGCTCAAGTCCTATAATAATTTTTTAAATTTTTTAAATATTGTTAAATGAATAAATATACAGTTTGAACAAAAACAATCCATGTCAAAACGCATTCAAATAGATTCACAACTAGAATATAATAACATTTGCAACTATCTGCAGCATAATATCAAACCTTCATTTGAAACTAGATCATCCAAGCACACATTCTATGAAAAAGTGAAAAAGTTGGAGATTTTGAATGAAAGAATTTTCGTAAAATTTGAAAATTCGGATTCCCTTGAATTCATGCCAGATTTTGAATTTGAAGTGAAAAAAATAAAAATTGAAGAAATTCATCTTCGTTCGCATCGTGGTAGAGATGCATTATATAAAGAACTACAAACTAAATACTACAACATAAAACGATCTGATATTGAAACCGTTTTGTCGAATTGTGTAATTTGCTCGCAAAGAACTGTAAACACGAGAATAGAAAGTGTTACGCCAATAATTATTATAAATAAATTTGACAGGTTTGAAATTGATATCACTTACTTGCTAGAATATTTGGAGACCAATAATGGTTTTAAATATGTTCTTACAATCATTGATTGCGCAAGTAAATTTGCGTGGACGTTCCCATGCATTCAAAGATCGGCGGATGAAGTTTATTACCATCTAGAGAAATTGTTCTTGTCATGCTGTGTTCCTAAGTCTCTTCATTCTGACAATGGAACTGAGTTTAAAAATAACAAAATCAAAAGTTTATGTTATAAATTCAAGATAAAACAAATATTTGGAAGGCCTAACCATCCTCAATCACAGGGACAAATTGAAAGATTCAATTATACACTCAAAAGAATGTTATTATCTCGTATGGTCTATGAAAATAATAGCTGTTGGATAGATATTATTGATGAAATTACGTATGAATATAACATAAAAACAAACCGATCAATCAACAATACACCTTCAACTGTTCTACTTGGAATAAAAGGGTTTAATGTCGAAGCAAATTTAATCGAACCCCATACTTCTTTACCAATTGCAAATCTGACACATGAAGAAAGAGTTGAGATTTGTGAATTTAGAAGAAGTTATTTCATATCACTTTCACGTGTAAGAACAGTATTTCGAACAAGAAATGGTACTCCAATTCCAAGATTCGAGGAAAATTTTCAAAATGAAAATAATTAATTAAATAGTCTTTTTAATAATTTTTGTTCAAACTGTATATTTATTCATTTAACAATATTTAAAAAATTTAAAAAATTATTATAGGACTTGAGCCCGTGCATGTTTATTGACTGACATTTTTATTTCCTACCACAATACCATGAAATTTATGATCAAAATCTATAAAGTTGATAGACCAAGGTTCTATTGAAGTAATATCTATAAAATAATATCTCATGAAAGTAATGTTTAAATTCCCTATAGTCTTTTTACATGTTTCTTGTATTTTATGTTCGGTATCATTCATAATTAGGTTGTTTTTAATAAAGGAAGTCCTTTAAATTTTTAATATAATTCTTTTACACTGCGTGACAATGACACTTAATTTAGTCAAAATAATATTTCATTTATCACAACATTCCTTTTCAAAATATAATTTTATATAAAATTCACTTTTTTGATCGAAAGAGATCTCATATTTCATAGAAAATTCCTTCTTTTGATTGAAAGAGATATCATATTTTATAGAAAATTTACAAGATATCACATATTTTATAGAAAATTTACAAGAGATCTCATATTTCATAGAAAATTCCTTCTTTGATTGAAAGAGATATCATATTTTATAGAAAATTTACAAGAGATCACATATTTTATAGAAAATTTACAAGAGATCTCATATTTCATAGAAAATTCCTTCTTTGATTGAAAGAGATATCATATTTTATAGAAAATTTACAAGAGATCACATATTTTAAAGTTTTGCATTTTTAAACACATATAGAAATACAATTTTTTAAAAAAATAATCTAAAACAAAACCAACCACGATAAAAATAATATGGATACATTCAAGAAAAAAGTATTAAAATTTTTATCTCTATTCTTGTTCACAAAATTACAAGTACTTCCTTCTTATATTAAATAATCTTTAATACAAACATGTTGTTACTGACAAATATTTCTCTAATTTTATTTTATATCGGCGAAATAAGTCCCAAGGGTTTTCTAAAATTACTCCCTATTTGTTTTTATAAAAAATAATACACTCAATGTAGTCTTCCATTTTTTAGGAGTTTTCTACAATTTGAGCGGTCTTATATAAAATCCTTTTTTTGCCGACTTAACTGGTAAATATGAACTAGTTTTACGGGATATGATTATATATACTAGGCGAATTCTTATTATTCGCATGTTTTAGAATAGAATTATTTTGATTTGCTTATTTCTTATCTTTGAAAAAGTTCTTTTATTTTAATCAGGTACCTAAATTTATTGCTAGAGACAAAAATTCTGATGGAATATTTAAGATCATCCGGCACTTTATTTTTTAAAAAACAAACATTTATACACCTAAACCAAATCGTAATAGACGACCTCCAACGACTTTGTAGGCGAGTTTTAAACAACAATTTAAAGAATTATAATTAAAGCTTGATAGATATATAATTTTATAAAAACATATGTACAAGAAAACCAGAACAACAACAATTAGAGTTCACAAATTTTGGAGAAAAGTCCGATTACTTTGATGTTGTAACACCGTTTTTAAACACGTGGATTCTAATTCGTAAATTAGCGATGAAAGATTTCTTTAGTAAATATATTGGGAGGACGTTAAAAACCTTTATCAAACAGCAGTTGTTAATAAAATATATTCGAAAGATACAATTTAAAAATAAATATTGCTACCTAATGTTTGACTAAACAACGTACATTAACTAGGTGAAAATATTGGTTCGTTTCTATTCAAATGATAAACCCAAAGTAAAATTGTTAGAATAGAACAAAACTAACACCATGTCAGCATAGAAATTTGATGTAGTGATCAATAAAAGGAAAATTGGTGTTTGTGAATTAACTCTTTTTAAATATCATCGAGAATATTGTAAAAGATTTGATTCTTAATAAATAAGAATCCAGACTTAGGTTACATTCTAAAGTAAAACAGTAATCGGTTGAACAGCACTTCAATGCCCCCCGGGTTCAAATCCTGATATTATCCTAGTTAGGTTAGGTTAATTAATAATATTTAAATCGAAGGCTAGGTTAAGTTATGATAGTTTCGGGATTTGAACCCAGGGGTATTGAAGTGCTGTTGATCCCAGGAATCATATTCGGGATAACACCTGTTCCAATTTAAAGATGGTTTCCTGCTTAGTAATTATAAAACTAGTTTACGTATTGATTTAATTTGACACTATGTAAAATATAAATTTACATACCCGCGACAAAATTCCTTTCTCTGGTTACTAAATTAGAAACAATAAAATAAATTTTATAGCTTTTTACAAAAATCAATATTTTTTATTAAAAATTCATGCAAGTAAATCAAAGAGAAAATGAATCAAACGAAATAATTCATTTTATAGAAAGATATAGAGAATCAGAAAGAGGATTTATTGTTTATATTTGTGGAGCACCGGGTTCTGGTAAAACATACACAACAAAGAAAATCTTAACAAATTATTTTAAAGATTTAATTTATTTGAATTGTTGTCATTTAAAATCAAAATCAGGAATTTTTAAAGAAATTAAAATAAAATTAATATAAAAAATAAAAAAAATGATTTGGAGGCAATAAAAGAATATTTACAAAAAAGTGAAAAATTAAATTGTTTTTTGATTGACGAAGTCGATTTATTAATTAATAAAAGACAAGAAATCCTTTATAATCTTTTTGAATTACCTTATTACAATGAAAAGAGTAAATTATTAATTTTTATAATTGCCAACACTTTAAATTTATCAGAAAAATTAGAATCTAAAATTAAAAGTAGATTAGGAAGTAATAGAATTATTTTTTCTTCTTTTACAAGTGATCAATTAATGAATATTATTAAAGTTAACAAGAAATTTAGTAAAGAAGCATTTGAATTAATTGCTAAAAGGGTTAGTGCCTTAGGAGGAGATTTAAGGAAATTTATAAATTTAATAGAAAAATGTCATTCAAATTCTAAAAAGGAAATTACAATATTTGAAGCAGATATCATTTTTAATGAATTATACAAACCTGTTTATTACACATTTTTAAAAAGTCTTAATTTTTATCAAAAAATAATTCTTCATTCTCTTTGTATTGGGAAAAGTAAAGAAAAATTTGAATTATTTGATGATTGTTTATTTTCCTGTAAAAGATTAAAAGAAGAGGAATTTAATTTTTATGAATTTAATGAATTAATAAGACTACTTATAAATTATAATATTCTTAAATTTAATGGTAAGAAAGTTAAATTAAATTATACAAAAGAAGAAATTTAAGAAGTTTGGAAAATGATGAAATATTCTTAAAATTAAAAGGTAATTTTTAGATTATTTAAGAAAATAATTAAATAAAATAATTAAATAAAATTTAAGAAAATAAAAAACAAGAATTTAATTTAAGAAAATAAAATTTAAGAATAGAACCCACACGAGAACTAATAAAAGAATTGACCCAATAAAATATATTTTATTGTGAAAAAAGAAACCATTTTAATGAACATTAAATTAAAATACAAAAATGAAATACAAAAAATAAAAGAATTAAAAGGGAATATTTAGTTTACGGACCAGATAAATTATTAATAAAAGAAATCATAAAATTATCATCTAAAGAAAGAATTTGGATATTGATGGATTAACAACTTTAAATAAACAAACAATCCTTTATCATTCATTAGAAGAAATAAATGATTTAATTTTAATTTCTAATACAATTGATTGCATAGACAAATTAGAAAAAAGAATAAAATCAAGATTTAAACAAAACAAAATATTTGTAATTATTTAAATTCTGAATTTAAAATCCCCACTTTACAAAATATAAGAAATCAAATATTAATAAATAAATATAAATTAAAGGATCATAATTTGAATTCATTAATAGATCTTTTAAATTTAATTCATTTACAATTAATAATTGTTTGCAAATTTAAAGAATTAATTATAAGAATTTAATTGAAGAATTTAAAATATTTATGGCAAAGAAAACAGGGTTTAAAAGGATTGGTGATTGTGAATTAAGGGATTGTTATTTTGATTTATTAAAATTAAACATTTTAATGAAAAAGGTGAATTGTTAATTAATTTTGATGATTTAAAAGGATTTTGAAAGAGAAGAAATTGATTTTTCTTTGTAATTCGATTAAATGATTTAAATGCAAGATTTGGTGTTTATTCAGAATAACCCCTCATATAACTTTTTAGGCTGTGTCCTATTTATTCACCCTCAGAGTTCGATTTTCAAAACAAATATATTTTTTATGAAAGTTATAATTATTAAAAAGTCATAATTTTTCACTTCACTGATTATTTTTTCAAATACACCACTTTTTGCTATTATTAACAAAAACCCCACAATTTTTTTGTATTTTAGTAAAGAATAAAATTTAATTCATATTTCTGGAGTAAGTCTTTCTTTTTTCCTTTTTAAATACATTTCAATTCTACGTTAGCTTCGCTCAATTTCCTTCAGCTATAATTTTAGTGTTCGTTTCAATTACTTCATCCCGCTCTTCTTTGTTGTTAAAGTTTCTCCTGAAGTCCAGAGTTATACTTTCCAAAGTTTTCTTAATAGACATTGTCTGCACATATCCCAAAATCCTTTTATCAATTTCAATTTCTTTCAGGTTTTTTTTACTACAAATTGTGATAATTCCATCCAGGTCATGACAATAGGTATTACCTTTACTTCATAGCTATACATTGATTTTAGCTCGTTTGCCAACATGTCATATTTTCTTAGTTTTGTTTGTTCCTTCTCTTATAGTCTATTGATAAAGGTAATGCCAAACTCTATGATTTTAATCTCTCTTCTTTTGTGGTCAATAATTATTATATCTGGTTTATTGTTTGCTATTTTAATATCCGTGTAAATGTATGAGTCACTTCTTATTTCGATTCAGTTGTTTTGACTATTTTTGAACTTCATAGTCTCTTAACTTTTTTCTTGTGGGTAGTCCATAGTTTCTGCATATATTCAGGTGTAGTGATTTCAATATTGTATCATGTCTTTTTTTATAGTCGTAGTAGAGCATTCTATTGCATTGCATTGCCAGATGGTCAATCGTCTTTGGGCCTTCATTACAATGGTTACAATTTCTTCCAAGTTTTTTGTAAAGGACATTTATGTCTTGAATTAGGCAGTAGAGTGCTTCATCTCTGGGTTTAATATTCGAGTAGTTTAGCCAGGTCAATGATCTCACTACTTCCACATTTCTATTTCCACGGCATGTAAATAGCTTATCGGTATTTGTTTTGAGCTTAATGAGGTATAATAAATGCATTTATTGACATTTCTTTAATGTCTTTTCCATTATTTCGTCTTTAATATACTTGATCTTAATGTATTTGTTTATGTTGTATATGTGGTTAACAATTGAACACCATGTTGAATGTATAAGTGACGCTCTAGCTTCTTGATTTTATAATTTCTTTCGCTTTTGAAAGCATTCTTTCTCTTTTTAGCTCCTATGAGTGCAACCCTCTGCCTAGGAGTGTCCTTGATAGATATAACCTTTCGGTGTTAGCGTTTTTATAGTGAATTTTATATTCTGTTAATATTCTTCCTGCATCTCTGGAAATTTCCTTAAAAAATTCTGGTTCCATATCGATAAGATTAACATGATAGTTTAGACTACTCAGTGAGAATTCATATGTTGCCGTTACGAGGTTTTTTGAGTTTAGTTTCGCTGTCATATCATCTCTGTTCGGTACAGGATTTCTTTCGAAATATTTCTTTGGTATTTCCGTTGACTTCACTTGTATTCTTCTCTTTACGCATAAATATTTGTATTTCTCTTGTTCATCCAAAAATGTATAGTTAGTATTTGTTTCATTGATGTTTGTGGCTGATTTTGGTGTTTTTATTTCGTGTCAAATCGATTTAAAATAGTCTAGCGTGCAACTTATCATTTCATTGAGATTTTCTTTATCAGTTGAAACAATTTTTAGATCGTCAACGAATAACAGATAATTTGCTTTAAACACGCTAAGGTTGTTAGTTACTGAGGTGACTTTTTTAGAAGTTTTATTAAGGTATCTCGAGTGTGGTTCAATCATCAGTACAAATATAATCTGAGATATTGAATTTCCTTGTTGTATGCCCTGTTCTACATTACGTTGTTCGAGGAAGTTTTTTTGTTAGAAGATATTTATTTACCATTTGCTTATGGCATTTTCTAAGAATTAAATTTTGGGCTTTGTGCTATTCAGAATTTTAATGTGTCTATAGGAAATTCGTAATATATGATGTCGTATGCTTTTTATATGTCTATACAGCAACATTTTAAGTTGTAGTTATTTTGTTTATTAATTTAAATGTTTATTAGGGCTTGTTATTTGGCGCCATGACAGTTTTTCCGAGTGCCCATTTGATTTTCAGATAATATTTTATGTATTTCGATATATCCTGTTAATTTTTGTGTTAGGAATTTAGTTATTATTTTATATATATTAGACATACATGTGATTGATCTAAAATCTTTAGCCTCTGATGGGTTTCCTTTGGGATTAAATATGTTAATCTAACGAATAGATCTTCATTAAGCTCTTCTGTATTGAACAATACCCATTCTATACTTTCTCTCAGGACAGTATTAATCGAGTCAAGGTATTTTATGAAATAGTTGTATATTTGTCTATGTCTACTGCCTTCCAATTTGAGAGTCTTTTTATTGTTTCTTCAAATTCTTCTTTTTCTATTGTTTTTTTTTTCGTTTCCATGATTAACATCTTCATTTTTATCGATGTTCTGTCGTCTTGTCCTTGTTGTATTGTTTCTCGTCTTTCCACACATTCTTCCATCCAGAAATTTAAAACATCTTTTGGTTCTATATTATTTTTTTCATCATCAAGATTCTCCTTTCGATCAAGGTTTCGATAATATAATCCACTATTTAATTCAAACTGTGCGTTTTTTTTTCTAAAGCTTTTTCTTTGTTCGTGTATTTTAATTTTCTTTTCATTTAATTTTATTTTTTCTTCTATATCAGCCAGTAGTGCATTTATCTTAAACATTTGGTTTTTATTTATCTTCTTATGGGTATTTATTGTGTTTAGGATCTGTATTTCATACTTATTTAGAGGTTTTCTGTTTTTTAATTTCTTTAGCATAGATGCCTGTTTTTTTAAAGTGTCTATTTTTATTTGCGTTGTTTCCACAAAGATAGTTAATCTATCCGCTAGTTTATAGATTAATTTTTGATATGATATTTGGATGAGTATATTATTTTTACAATGTCATTTAGGGTTATTTTTCATTTGTTTTTAAGAATCTGCTTATTGTTATGTTTAGATGAGTTATGATCTTTTTATCTATTTTATGGCTTTTTATTTTATACGTTCTTGTCTATTCGCTTTTCTTTGTGCTTATGGCACTATATGTTTCATAGAAGAGGTTTTCGCATTTGGTTATCTCTTTTAGGTTTAGTTGTTTTGTTTCTGGTGATCTTTTTATGCGTTTGTTTGTTTCTAGTTCTTCACCTTTAATATTATTGGCGTTTTTAATTACTGTATCTGGGCTCCTAACAGGAGGGGGGGTTTGTTGACATGTTTTTTATTAGTGGTATTGTGATGTTGTTATTGTCGTATTTTTCTTTAGTTACACTTAATATTTCATCCCATCCACCTATAGGGATTCTTTTGTAATTGTAAAATTAATAAATAAATTGGCTATTATTAATAAAAAATTAAAAAGTAAAATAAATGAAACTTCACGATTTTAAACGAATAATTTGTACTAAAGAAAATTAGGCGGCCTTTTTGCTTGAAAAACAAATTTTGCGTGTTCCTTGCTGTGAAAGTTGCAAAGTAAAAATGAGCCCGACCCGTGACATTTTCAAATATAGATGTAATATCAGGAGAAACGGAAAGAAATGTGCAAATGAAGGAAATGATTTCCAAAAACAATTTTCCAGGGAACACACATTACTTTAGGACAAATATTCAAACTGTTTGCGAATGGTTCAAAAATATTAACAACCAAGCTGCTTGTTTATAATTAAACTCCACGCCTTCAACGATAAGTAGATGGTATAATAAGTTTAAACTTATTGTCTTTGAATAAATTTATTTGTATTTTGAAGCACAGCAAATAGGTGGTCATGATTGTATTGTTGAGATTAATGAAATTGTTTTAACAAAAAACAAGTATCATAGGGGCAGACACCTTAAATATCAAATATAGGCGGTGTTGTGCATGGCAGTCCGGAAATATTTTATGTTGAGATTGTTGAAAATAGAACGAAGGCACCTCTTGTGGAAGTTGTTCGAAGAAATGTGGCTCCTGGTACTATAATAATTACTGATTGTTGGTGGGATTATTGTAGACTAGAATAAATTTGTGCTGATTTAGGATATTTACATATGACTGTAAATCATTCTTTGGACTTTGTCAATTCTGATACCGGAGAAGACACTCAAACTATTAAATGGATGTGGTGGGTATTAAAAAAGAGAATTGAGGAAGAGAGTGATTCTAACCATGGAAATCTTTATAATCTTCTTGTGAAGGTTTATGTTTCGAGATTCAAGTTGATTTTTAGGGATGATGTACTTGAAAAAATGTTATCTTTATTAGAAGTACAATAAATTTGGATTTTATTAATAATCTTTTTAATTTTAATTGATTAATTTATTACCTTTTTCATTTTTTATTATTAATTTATTAGTTTTTTATTATTAATTTTTTATTTATTAAATTTTGAATTTAGGGGTGGGGGGTAAAAAAGAAAGTTAACCCAAATTAATTTAAAAAGTGCCTTTATTGCTTAACTGATAATTTAAAGTCTAAATTATAGTCTTTTTATTTGTTTATTTATTTGTTTTTTATTTATTTTTTATTTTTTTTATTTATTTATTTATTATTTATATTTTATTATTTATTATTTATTATTTATTTTTTATTATTTATTTTTTAATTATTAAAATAAAATAAAATAATATTTTCTGGGGGGGAAATTAAATACCTTAAAGCTGTGGGGGGTAGGGGAGATTCCGAACCTGATCCGAGACCTTTTATGAAACAGAGATGGATATAATTAAAGGAATGTCCGAAGAAGATCTTATCTCATTTTTAATGACAATTGGGCTCATATCATCTGTAAAGAAATGCCCAACTTGTCAAGACGATTTAATTATACTTTATAAACAACGGGATAGACATCCATTTTTTCGTTGTTCGAAAAGACATTGTAGTCGAATTCGTATATAGGCCGTTAAAAACTCAATATTTGAATATACCAAATTAAGTTTTATAAATATCTTAAAAATACTTTACAATTATATATGCAGAAGATCAATTGGAGATTCTGCAGAAACTTTAAATATTTCAAAAAAACGGTTATAGATCTTTATAAGTTTTTTAGAAGCGCTATTTTTAATTTTATCGAAGATAGATCTGTATGTTTGGGTGGTGATGGCATCATAGTTCACTTTGACGAAACTCCAATATCGCATAGGCATGGAAATATTGGAAGACATCAAAGGTCTAATACTGTTTGGGTGGTGGGAGCAGTAGATATATATACAAGAAAAGTTTCTTAAAATTCCTGCTTTCTCGTAGTAGGACAGATTTGTATTTTTTTCTTAAACAACTGGATATTGCCAGGTAGTAGTGTTCACACCGATTCCCATCGATCATACATGACACTACAATCCTTAAGGTTCAATCATTTCACTGTCAATCATAGTAGGAATTTGGTGTCTCCTGATGGAATTAACACCAATTGGATAGAGGGTATTTTTGGATGTCTTAAAAAGCTAATTAGAAAATATGATGCTGGATTTACTTCAGTAAATAATTTAGAATTATATTTAGCTGAATTTTGTTTCAGATATTCTTTTGATGTATTTGATAGAAAATATGCATTTGTTAAAATGATATATGTTTTAAAAAAAAAACAAAAGAGAAATTCGATAATGATGATAATGATTAATGTATTTTTATAATAATATAGTTAAATTGATTTTACTTAGTTTAAGGACTTACTTTACTCATTGCCCCCCAGAGTTCGAATCCTGATATTAACCTAACCCTAACCTTAATTAGATTAAAATATTATTAATTAACCCAACCTAATTAACCTAGGTTAATATCAGGATTCGAACTCTGGGGGGCAATGGATAAACTTCAACCAAAAAAAGATTATCAAAACACTTATAAATCTAATAAACATTATACATATAGCGTTATTTAATTAATCATTTATATATGATACAATTATTAGCTATTTTGTGAATTTGTTCCTCTATTCATTGTTTTGATTAAAAAGCATATGATCTTAATCCCCCTTAATAGGGAGGGGGATTAAGATCATATGCATTATGTAATTATTTATAATATTAAATATTGTCAAATTAAAAATAATGAAGAATCGAAACTTTTTTTAATAATATAGTTAAATTGATTTTAATTAAATTAATTTTTTTTTACGATTCGGCCCATGTGGGGCGAATCGTAAAACCAACCCCTACTTGTATGTATGGTTAATATAAATGAATCAAATTTACTTTCTCCCCCCTGGGTTCAAATCCTGATATTAAGCTAACCAATTTAATTCGATTTAAATATTATTAATTAACCTAACCAACCTAGGTTAATATTAGTATTCGAACCCGGGTGGGAAGAAAGGAAATTTCAACCATATAAATAAAATATTATAATTTAATTTTGACTTATATTTATACTCCGTTTATAAAATAGATTCTTTATTTTGAACCTGTAATTAGTGTGTTCAATTAAAGTATTAAATGACTTTCCGAATCTTTGCCTCCAAAGACATTCGAACAAATACGAGGCCAACATTGTTCTTGGCCATATCTCTTTTTTTAGGACTCTTAATGTTGTCATGAAAAACAAAGTTTCTCATGAGCCAATAGCCCAAGTTCAATTGCAAAAGCAATTACGTTGTCCTCTGACAAAAATTTTTCTTCCAACTTCCTGTACGTCAATTCATTTGTTTCTAAATCCTCCGTTAATTAAATTAAGTTGTTTAATTAAATAAATAAAAATAAATTAAAAAAATAAAATAATAATTGGTATGTGAGTCGCAATGGGGGGGCAGATTTTTTTGGTCAATTTTTAATTAAAAATACAATAAAAAAGCGAATTAAATATATTTAAAAAAATATAACTATACTAATGAAAATATATTCTTCAAATATGAAAAAACAATATAAAAAAATCCCTAAAATGAATTTAACACAACTAATGGATATAACGAAAGAAAATATGTCGACCTACATATTCTGTAAAGAATTAGGATTGGTGGCTAACAGGATGTTCTGTTTAAATTGTTTATCTAACATGGTTTTTGAAAAGGGTAAGATTCGACACGATGTGAATGGAAGGTGGAGATGTTCCAATAGAGTTTGTCGATCTTCGGTTAGTTTGTTTAAAAATAGTATTTTTGACGGTGTTAAAATATCAATTAGAAAGTGTTTGTTGTGCTTGTATCTTTATTCATTGGGTTTAAACATAGTAGATATAGAATCAGAACTTGATGTAAACAGAAAACATATTTCAAGCTTTATAAACAAAATAATGGTACCAATAGATACAGTAAACATTATTGATCATTTTGGAAAAATTGGTGGATATAATTATGCCGTAGAAGTTGATGAAACACATGTAATTAGTCGCCGAGATTCAAGAGGAAGAATTCTTACAGGGGAACGATACTGGATAATAGGAGCGATTTGTAGAAATTCTAACCAAATAAGATTACAAGTAACAAGAAACAGAAATTCTCAGATATGCAGAGATTTTCTTATACAAAACGTAAACACGGAAACTGTTGTCAATACGGATTTTTGGCGTGGATATAACGGAATAAGCAATTTAAGATATATTCATAAGAGAGTAAACCATAGACATGAGTTTGTTAATAGTGAAGACCCGGATATAAATACACAAAAAATAGAAAGGTTATGGCGCTCTTTAAAAGAACAAATTCCACAAGTTAATAGTTTTGAACTAATAAAGAAACACGTAAAACGATTTGAAATAAAACATAATCTTCAATTAAAATCAGCAAAAGAAAAATTTCATTTTTTTATCAATATGAATAAAATAAATTAAGTATTAGTAAATAAAAGAATTTTAATAAAAATTTTTATTTATTTTAATAAAATTTTTATTTATTTTAATAAAAATTTTATTTTTTTTTAAAAAAAATCTGCCCCCCCATTGCGACTCACATACCTAATAATTTATTTAATTTTCAAAATAGGGGAGAATACTGGACTAGTGCCTACATATTTTAATCTTTTTCATTCCTTTAATTCCTTAAGTAGATGCTTGTACGTTCTTTCCTTATTTACGTGATACCCATTCCACCCAACCTTTCTTGCCGTTTCTACATTCTCAAGTTTATCATCAAAAAAATGTATCCTGTGTTTTTCGTCGGTATTCAAAAACAACTCTGTTAAATAAAAAGCTTCCAAACTTGGTTTACAAAAAAAGTTTTTATCTTCATAATCACAATGTAAAACAAAATCAAACGTGTTTATCAATCCTATCTTTTCTAACACAATTTTAGAGTGTTTATAGTCAGAATTAGTAAAACAGATTTTTAGCCCTTCAAGATCATTAAGAAGTTTTATTCCATCTTCATCTCTTTTGAAATGTTTATAATCTCCTTCGTCCTTTTCTATTAATTTTTTATAAGCTTCATCTGAAATCTTTAAGTCCAAGAGCAATCCTTTTATTGATAGCCCGTATTGTTTTACGTATTGTTCTAATTTAATTGTTGCACTTTCTTTATTATAGCCAAGTTCGTTAAGGTAACTTAGATATCGTTTCCTTCTCATATCTTTAAAAAATGGATCATCTGGATACAGAGTATCATCAATGTCAAAGATATAAATGTTGTTTTTGTTTGTATGCACTAACCTATAATCACTTAATTTTCTGTTTATTGGAATGAATTTTCTATCTATATCGTTTATAAGAGACATGGGCAAATGAAAAAAAAAATATATTTTTTATAAAAATCATCTTATATTCAGACATTATCTTTTGAAAATAAAAAATCAGATAATATTCCTAAATTACACAACCAATAAATATAAAATCAGATGATATTCATAAGTTTAACAGCCAATAACTAAAAAAGCGTATGTAATTTTTTAAATTACACTTCCATTCTTTATAATCTGAACCAATTTTA
Source organism: Tipula helvola (assembly GCA_963556165.1). Taxonomy (NCBI): domain Eukaryota; kingdom Metazoa; phylum Arthropoda; class Insecta; order Diptera; family Tipulidae; genus Tipula; species Tipula helvola. Next base: position 18,415 of record CAUVYM010000138.1, read on the forward strand.
ATCTTGATTTATTATATTTGATAAATGCGTATAAAATAAATATTAGTCTTGATCGTTTTAAATAGAAACTGTATTAGATCATGTTCATTTTAATTGGAAGGTGTATTAAATTTAATTATTTTAAGTAGGAAATTTTTTAATCTTGTTTGTTTAAAATAAAAGAATGGTTAGATCTTGTTTATTTTTTTCCATTGAATAAAATCTTTTTTATAAAGACAGGTTTGTTATAAAACATTTTCTAGATCTATACGACGAACAAATCTCTTTTGCCTGTTTTTTTTATTTCCAACATTAATCAATAATCATTGTTGTGTATATAAAAATTATAAATATAACCATTTATGGTAAATCAAATAAAGACACAAAAGTAAAAGAAATACCTTTTATCAACTTTTCTTCAGATAATAAATATAAATCACAAGTATTGGACTAAATATTGGTTAAAAATTTGAGAGCTACAAGGATGACCTTATTTAGACAGGGGTTGAAAGTTGGCTGGTAGATTTCATGCCAAAACTATAATCTTGCTTAAAAACAACAAACCATCTACAACAAAATAATTTATCACAAAATATCTCAAATGTAAATGTTGATTGCGTTTAGTTCTGTTCTTAAATATAATGGGATTCGATTAATAAAATATGGAAGTGTTGTTTAACAGTAAGGGTTTACGGTTAGGAACATGGAAATATTCTATGCTTATTTGTGAAAAAAAGATGTGTGATTAATTTGCAAAACCCTTAAAAAATGTTAGGGAACGATTCATATTTAGATTC
>CAUVYM010000139.1:0-137754 GCA_963556165.1 Tipula helvola
AATTTTTGGAAGTTTAAGGATATTTTCTCGGAATTTTTGGAAGTTCAGGGCCACTTTCTGGGAATTTTTGGAAGTTCAAGGATATTTTCTCGGAATTTTTGGAAATTCAAGGCCATTTCTGGGAATTTTTGGAAGTTCAGGGCCATTTTCTGGGAGTTTTTGGAAGTTCAAGGCCATTTTCTGGGAATTTTTGGAAGTTCAAGGCCATTTTCTGGGAATTTTTGGAATTTTAAGGATACTTTCTGGGAATTTTTGGAAGTTCAGGGCCATTTTCTGGGAGTTTTTGGAAGTTCAAGGCCATTTTCTGGGAATTTTTGGAAGTTCAGGGCCATTTTCTGGGAATTTTTGGAAGTTTAAGGATATTTTCTGGGAATTTTTGGAAGTTCAGGGCCATTTTCTAGGAATTTTTGGAAGTTTAAGGATATTTTCTCGGAATTTTTGTAAATTCAAGGCCATTTTCTGGGAATTTTTGGAAGTTCAAGGCCATTTTTTGGGAATTTTTGGAAATTCAGGGGTATTTTCTGGTAATTTTTGGAAGTTCAAGGCCATTTTCTGGGAATTTTTGGAAATTCTGGGCCATGTTCTTGGACTTTTTGGAAATTCAAGGCCATTTTCTGGGAACTTTTGGAAGTTCAGGGCCATTTTCTGTGAATTTTTGGAATTTCTTGGGCATTTTCTGGGAATTCTTGGGTATTTTCTGGGAATTTTTGGAAATTCTTGGCATTTTCTGGGAATTTTTGGAAATTCTTAGGCATTTTCTGAGAATTTTTGGAAATTCTTGGGCATTTTCTGGGAATTTTTGGAAATTCTTGGGTATTTTCTGGGAATTTTTGGAATTTCTTGGGCATTTTCTGGGAATTTTTGGAAATTCTTGGGTATTTTCTGGGAATTTTTGGAAATTCTTGGCATTTTCTCGGAATTTTTGGAAATTCTTAGGCATTTTCTGAGAATTTTTGGAAATTCTTGGGCATTTTCTGGGAATTTTTGGAAATTCTTGTGTATTTTCTGGGAATTTTTGGAAAGTCTTGGGCATTTTCTGTGAATTTTTGGAATTTCTTGGGCATTTTCTGGGATTTTTGGAATTTCTTGGGCATTTTCTGGGAATTTTTGGAAATTCTTAGGCATTTTCTGAGAATTTTTGGAAATTCTTGGGCATTTTCTGGGAATTTTTGGGAGTTTTTGGAATTTTTTGGTAATTTTTGGTATTTTTGGAAATTTTTAATTATCAAAAAATAACCAGAAAATACCAAAATAATACTACCCAGAATTTTCTGGGAATTTTTGGAATTTCTTGGCCATTTTCTGGGAATTTTTGAGAGTTTTTGGCTTTTCTGGGAATTATTGGAATTTTTGGGGAATTTTTTGAGAATATTTGGGATTTTTTGGAAATTTTGGAATTTCTTGGGAATTTTTTGGGAATTTTTGGAATTTCTTTGGAATTTTCTGGGAATTTTTGGAAATTCTTGGGCATTTTCTGGGAATTTTTAGGCATTTTTGGGAATTTTCTGGGAATTAGGATTTATTTATTTATTTATTTATTTACCAACTTTATACTTATATACAATCTGGTTACAATTTCAGTAATACAATAATACAGGGTGTTCGGCACATGGACCGACACAATTTTTTGGGGAATTGGTTGGGTCTATAGCGACCCACTCATTTAAATCGCTAATTTAATTCGTTTATCGCTACAATTATTTGAAATGTAACGCATTTCAACTTTCAAATATAATTGTAATTAAACAGTCTCTTTTCGGTTAATAGTGACACCTCGAACAGAATAGTTAAACTTACTGAGGTTTATGTCTGTGCTCAACTTAATAAATATATTTCCCTATATTTGAGTACAGTTCACTATTTTGTATTAAATTAATATCTTGGATAAATTTAATACAACACCGAAATTATCACCATCTATTGTCGTCATCGCAAACTACTCATTCACTCATTGCTGAATACAAAAATGTAGTCTAAGTTATTTATATCCAAAAATCTCAAAATACAATTTTTTTGACATACGCTATACGTGATTTTGCAGAAGTAAAAACCACACTCTGAATTTTACCTTGGTAGGTGCTACATGTTGAAACCTCAAAAAAAGAACAAGTGATTGACAAAATAAATTAATTAAGTGAATTAAAATAAATAAATTAATATAAATAAATAAATTGAAATAAATTAATTTATCGTGTTTCCGCGACGCGTATAAATCTGGTGGTGGAAGTTATTTTATCATTATTGTAAAACGACCCAAAATCAAGTTGTGAAATAAATGCGGTGCATTATGCGACCGAGTAACTTACGAAGTGAGTTTAATTTTTTTATATGTGTTCGAATAAAAAGTGGAGTCAGACCAATAACAGACAACAAACTCTATAGGTCATTAGCTATTTTTCACCCACACGACCCTACGTCCCTGACACCGCTCGATTTTTACGTCTGGGGACGTGCAAAGGAATTGGTTTATGCAACAGAGGTGCCCTCACTAGAAATTTTAATGGAGCGAATTATAGCTGCATTTGAAATAATGAAAAGAGAAATGCGACTTAGCACAATAACATTTGAAATAAGGAAAATGTGTCGTTCATACATACGAAGTAGAGGAGAACAATTCGAACAAAAATTATAACTCATATTTAATAAAAACATAATAAAGATAAAAAGAATTTTCTTGACCCTGATAACTTCTATCTCTTATTTTGACCATACTATAAATAATTTCTCCAACATGTAGCATACCGTTGGAAAGAGTATAAACTAGACACCTTTTTAAAACAAACTTATGTTCAAAATAATGTTTATTTTTTTTTATATTGAATTTAGAAGTAGAAATTTTTCATACATTTACACATTTTCAAGACTTTCGAAGCTCATATAATTTATTTTCTTGAAGCCATTTGTACCAAATAGTAATTTATTTAGACTAAAAATACATTGCAGAATACAATAAAAGATATTTCGTGCTATTACAATCACAAACAAAAAAAATATGACGATTTAAAGGCGAAATTTCAGGTAATTTAAATAAAAAACGAAAAAAATTCATATCTCAGTTACCGTGTCACTTAGGACGTAGGGTCGTATGGGTGAAAACTAGCTAATGACCCAACCAATTCCCCAAAAAATTGTGTCGGTCCATGTGCCGAACACCCTGTATACTTCAATTTTGAGTTTTATTATCGTTAATATCGTTATAATACTTATATCCAATATTTGGTCGTTGGCAATCTAATTATTATTTGCGTATTATATAACGACCAAATATTTCGCTATTTAAGCTGCAAGTGGCGACGCGGTTGTTGTCTCGGACGTCGTACACTTCTTGTTGTTTTTTCCATTGGAAATAGCTTCTATACCAACTGACTTGTTTCTTGCATTGGCTATTTGATTCGGCGAAAACCTGAAACTAATGAAAATACTTTCCCCACCAATCAACCCTTCTTTGACCGGCAGTCAGATGGCATTGCTGCCCGCTGAGGTGAATAAAAGTGAAGAAATTTTTCAAATATGGCGAAAGAGTAAAGACTTTATTTTGCTCGTCCGTAGAATTTTAAATAAAATTAAATAATAATTGAATGTTTTAAATCAGAATTAAGTGAAGTTGTGATTCTACTATCGGTGAAACTATTTTTGATGCAAATATTATTAAGTGAACAAAGGCAAAACGTTTAATAATATAAAAAAACTGAAAATATACCTATATTTTTTTTTTGTTGGTTCAAATTATACGTATTGATGTGGTGACGTTCCTTTATGTGTTTTATGATTACCTAAAAATTATTATTTATAAGTATACTAAAAATACTTTATAAACTGCACATAATTTCGTTACTTTGTATAATTTTTGTGAAATTGAGGAATAATTATAATATATTATAGTGTAACTTGAAAATGAGTCTCGATAACATTTTAAAAATAATAAATCCAACAAACTCCGACATCATGTCAGCCATTGCAAAGTTGTGTGATTTCAATACAAAAAATCATAATGATTTAAAAGCTGATAATTCTGAAACCAAGCAAATCTTGGAAGACTCAGTGTCACAAATTAAAAGCGAAATCAGCAAAATTAATGCCCGTGTAAAAAAGTTGGAAGAAGACTCTGAAAATACCAATACATCAATGACGTCAATGCTTGCCGAAATCAACTTATTAAAACAACAACAACTGCAACAAGATGTTTTAATCACAGGAATAACTGTTGATGAAAATAATAAAGATGACATCATAGCCAAAATTTGTGAAATATGTAACATCAATTCAACTGAAATTGTGTCATCTTACATCAAAAAAATCGTTGTCGGAAGGAATGGAAGAAGTGGGAGAGGCACACATACTCAACTTTTTTTAAAATTTATTAGTGTTCAATCCAAAAATAAATTAATGGAACATATTCGATCTGCTGGGCCGATGTATACTAAACAACTAACAATTTTTTTATTTAATTCATGGTATTTCTAATACGCAACCGATCCTAAGACCATTTTAATGTGTTTTACAGATAACACATTACATGATATTAGAAATTACATGAATTAAATTAAAATGTTGTTAATTGATAAAATTTGCTTACACAGTTATAGAGTTGTGTGAATGTGACGAAGAAAAATTTGTAAGAGAGTTTACCTGTATTAGTATAATTCGCTAATACAACTTGCACAGTACATTCTGTATATATAGAATGTAAATTGTGGTATAATCAGTCCAGTCGCCGCGGCCTGATGAGAAGGATTGAAGGTGGATTTACATATCACGTGACACATTCAACCAATTAGAAACAACTGCTTCGCCGAATTTTCGGTACGCCGAAGACATGAACAAAATTTATCTTTTCGGCGCGACGACACAGATACATACATACCATTTTTTTTACCATCCCCTGTTTTTTTTCGTTTTTCGATTTGTACTATTTCTACAAGTAGCTTGTGTTTTTATTTATAAATTATGTGTCAAAATATTGTTTATGTATTTATGTGTGAAAAAACTGCGCCGAAAATTCGTCGTACATGTAAATCATCGGTAATATAGCGTTCGCCGAATTTCCTGCGGCAGGCAGCCGCGCCGAAAAATCGTCGGATATCTAAATCCACCTTGATTTTGTCATAATCATAAGGTCATTAGTTCGAAACTGGATTAAGTAGGTTCGCTTACAATTTTTCAGAAATAGTAACTTCAAATAAATTAAAAATATACTAAACAACTATACTCTGACGTTAAAAATGGCCAGATCTTCATACATGATAGATTAACTCCACTAAATAACTCAATAATTAAATCTCTAACTCAGCTAAGGAAAAATAACAGAATTAAATATTGCTGGTTTCGTCATAGTAATATTTATGTTAAAATAAAAGAAGATTCGGAACCAGTAATAATACGGACCATGCATGATGTCACAAATCTGGTAAAATAATATAACAGTCCTATTTTATTGATTTAATTATTTGTTTACTTTGTTTATGTTTAAATTTTTTAATTTTTTAATTTTATTCTAATACTATCACAGTGATAAATATTTTGATTCAATTGTTATTTTTATTTTATAATCAAATAACTTTGCAAATCTATTGTAGGACGTCAAAGAAAGTAACTTGAATTTTCATTGTAATTATGCGTGATCTCGTGTGGAGCTGCTAGTCTCCCATCGAGCGCGTCCCCGGGTGGCGGATAGGGGGAAACCCTAACCGACTTGTCGGAGGGTAAATTGGAAATAAAATACCATTCGTGGACCAAAACTAGCTAAGGGTGGTTCCCTGAATATAATAACCAATATGGGGGACTCTAATGGAGAAAACCTTACGGCGCAGGGAAACGGATACCCACTGCCGGCGACTTTGAGGGGTGAGCAAGCGGGCTCCCAGTCGTCGTTATCCAATGACCGCAATACCTCAGAGGTGATAAGTTCTGTAAATCCATTTGGAAGAAGTTCCATAGTGCCACGATCACCAACAAGACTCTATGCAATGCATAAGTCAGAGAAATTTATTACCCCAAGTGGTACTCCAGTCAGTCGACTGGACAATACATCCGGGGGGGGGGATCCAATAAGTATCGTGGAGTAACCATTCACCTAAAAATTCAGTCACTGATGAAATCGGTTACTGACAAAGAATATAAGGTAACAGCGCTAAACAATGACGTTTGGAAAATTAATACTCTGGACTCAGAAACCCTTGTCAATAAAAAAATTATTTTTTTACGTCAAGGCCCCCCCTTGTCAATAAAAAAAATATTTTTTTATGTCAAGGCCCCCCCTTGTCAATAGAAAAATTATTTTTTTACGTCAAGGCCCCCCCTTGTCAATAAAAAAATTATTTTTTTACGTCAAGGCCCCCCTTGTCAATAAAAAAATTATTTTTTTACGTCAAGGCCCCCCCCCCCTTGTCAATAGAAAAATTATTTTTTTACGTCAAGGCCCCCCCCCCCCTTGTCAATAAAAAAATTATGTTTTTACGTCAAGGCCCCCCCCCCCTTGTCAATAAAAAAATTATATTTTTACGTCAAGACCCCCCCCCTTGTCAATAGAAAAATTATTATTTTTCTATTGACAAGGAAGTGGTACTCCAGTCAGTCGACTGGACAATACATCCGGGGGGGATCCATCCTTTTCGAAGGCTGGCCCTATGGATTTTGAGGAGGGCCAAACACTACATGAAAGAAGTGATGCCAGCGGAAATTTTACAATGCGAGCAGTAGGATTCAGTGAAAGAACTGTTGACCTAGAAAAGGAAAATATGGATCTCTTTGAGAGGCTACAGCAGATGGAGCAATCATTTGTTAAGCTAAGCGAAGAAATTGAGTATCTAAAGCGAGAAAATGAACTTTTAAAAATGAATCGGGATGCTAAAGAACAAAGCGAATTAGAGAGTATTGAACCAGAGAAAGTCAACTATTTCACTGATGAGGATGAATTAGAAAGGGAGACGTACTGGATCCTAAAGAAGAAAAAACAGTCAGGAAGGGTAAGAAAAGAAAAGCTGAATCGTCACCTGAGGTTGAACAACTAAATGTTAGTGGAACTACAAGTACCGAACCGGAAGTTGTCCAACCTGAGGCCAATCAACCGAAAGGTAGTAAATCTACCAAGAACATTGCACCAAAACTGGTGCAACCGAAAGAAAAACCACCCCCACCAATAAGTATCGTGGGAGTAACCATTCACCTAAAAATTCAGTCACTGATGAAATCGGTTACTGACAAAGAATATAAGGTAACAGCGCTAAACAATGACGTTTGGAAAATTAATACACTGTACTCAGAAACCCTTGTCAATAAAAAAATTATTTTTTTACGTCAAGGCCCCCCCTTGTCAATAAAAAAAAATATTTTTTTATGTCAAGGCCCCCCCTTGTCAATAGAAAAATTATTTTTTTACGTCAAGGCCCCCCCCCCTTGTCAATAAAAAAATTATTTCTTTACGTCAAGGCCCCCCTTGTCAAAAAAAAAATTATTTTTTTACGTCAAGGCCCCCCCCCCTTGTCAATAAAAAAATTATTTTTTTACGTCAAGGCCCCCTCCTTGTCAATAGAAAAATTATTTTTTTACGTCAAGGCCCCCCCCTTGTCAATAAAAAAATTATGTTTTTACGTCAAGGTCCCCCCCCCCTTGTCAATAAAAAAATTATTTTTTTACGTCAAGGCCCCCCCCCTTGTCAATAAAAAAATTATTTTTTTACGTCAAGGCCCCCCCTTGTCAATAAAAAAATTATTTTTTTACGTCAAGGCCCCCCCCTTGTCAATAGAAAAATTATTTTTTTACGTTAAGGCCCCCCCAAATCATTTTTCTATTGACAAGGGGGGGGGGGCCTTGTCGTAAAAAAATAATTTTTTTATTGACAAGGGGGGGCCTTGACGTAAAAAAATAATTTTTCTATTAACAAGGGGGGGGGGCCTTGACGTGAAAAAATAATTTTTCTATTGACAAGGGGGGGCCTTGTCAATAATAATTTTTCTATTGACAAGGGGGGGGCCTTGACGTAAAAAAATATTTTTTTTATTGACAAGGGGGGGGCCTTGACGTGAAAAAATAATTTTTCTATTGACAAGGGGGGGCCTTGTCAATAATAATTTTTCTATTGACAAGGGGGGGCCTTGACGTAAAAAAATAATTTTTCTATTGACAAGGGAGGGGGGCTTGTCAATAATAATTTTTCTATTGACAAGGGGGGGCCTTGACGTAAAAAAATAATTTTTTTATTGACAAGGGGGGGCCTTGACGTAAAAAAATAATTTTTCTATTGACAAGGGGGGGCCTTGTCAATAATAATTTTTCTATTGACAAGGGGGGGGCCTTGACGTAAAAAAATCATTTTTCTATTGACAAGGGGGGGGCCTTGTCGTAAAAAAATAATTTTTTTATTGAAAAGGGGGGGGCCTTGACGTAAAAAAATAATTTTTCTATTGACAAGGGGGGGGCCTTGACGTGAAAAAATAATTTTTCTATTGACAAGAGGGGCGCCTTGTCAATAATAATTTTTCTATTGACAAGGGGGGGGCCTTGACGTAAAAAAATCATTTTTCTATTGACAAGGGGGGGGCCTTGTCGTAAAAAAATAATTTTTTTATTGACAAGGGGGGGGCCTTGACGTAAAAAAATAATTTTTGTATTGACAAGGGGGGGGGGGGCTTTGACGTGAAAAAATAATTTTTCTATTGACAAGGGGGGGGCCTTGTCAATAATAATTTTTCTATTGACAAGGGGGGGGCCTTGTCAATAATAATTTTTCTATTGACAAGGGGGGGGGCCTTGACGTAAAAAAATAATTTTTTTATTGACAAGGGGGGGGCCTTGTCAATAATAATTTTTCTATTGACAAGGGGGGGGCCTTGACGTAAAAAAATAATTTTTCTATTGACAAGGGGGGGGGGGCCTTGACGTGAAAAAATATTTTTTCTATTGACAAGGGGGGGGCCTTGTCAATAATAATTTTTCTATTGACAAGGGGGGGGCCTTGTCAATAATATTTTTTCTATTGACAAGGGGGGGGCCTTGTCGTAAAAAAATAATTTTTCTATTGACAAGGGGGGGCCTTGTCGTAAAAAAATAATTTTTTTATTGACAAGGGGGGGGCCTTGACGTAAAAAAATAATTTTTCTATTGACAAGGGGGGGGCCTTGACGTGAGAAAATAATTTTTCTATTGACAAGGGGGGGGGCCTTGTCAATAATAATTTTTCTATTGACAAGGGGGGGGCCTTGACGTAAAAAAATAATTTTTCTATTGACAGGGGGGGGGCCTTGACGTGAAAAATTAATTTTTCTATTGACAAGGGGGGGGGCCTTGTCAATAATAATTTTTCTATTGACAAGGGGGGGGCCTTGTCAATAATAATTTTTCTATTGACAAGGGGGGGGCCTTGTCGTAAAAAAATAATTTTTTTATTGACAAGGGGGGGGCCTTGACGTAAAAAAATAATTTTTCTATTGACAAGGGGGGGGGCCTTGACGTGAAAAAATAATTTTTCTATTGACAAGGGGGGGGCCTTGTCAATAATAATTTTTCTATTGACAAGGGGGGGGCCTTGACGTGAAAAAATAATTTTTCTATTGACAAGGGGGGGGCCTTGACGTGAAAAAATAATTTTTCTATTGACAAGGGGGGGCCTTGACGTAAAAAAATAATTTTTTTATTGACAAGGGGGGGGCCTTGTCAATAATAATTTTTCTATTGACAAGGGGGGGGGCCTTGACGTAAAAAAATAATTTTTCTATTGACAAGGGGGGGCCTTGTCGTAAAAAAATAATTTTTTTATTGACAAGGGGGGGCCTTGACGTGAAAAAATAATTTTTCTATTGACAAGGGGGGGCCTTATCAATAATAATTTTTCTATTGACAAGGGGGGGCCTTGACGTAAAAAAATAATTTTTTTATTGACAAGGGGGGGCCTTGTCAATAATAATTTTTCTATTGACAAGGGGGGGGCCTTGACGTAAAAAAATAATTTTTTTATTGACAAGGGGGGGCCTTGTCAATAATAATTTTTCTATTGACAAGGGGCCTTGACGTAAAAAAATATTTTTTTTATTGACAAGGGGGGGGCCTTGACGTGAAAAAATAATTTTTCTATTGACAAGGGGGGCCTTAATAATTTTTCTATCGACAAGGGGGGGCCTTGACGTAAAAAAATAATTTTTCTATTGACAAGGGAGGGGGGCTTGTCAATAATAATTTTTCTATTGACAAGGGGGGGCCTTGACGTAAAAAAATATTTTTTTTATTGACAAGGGGGGGCCTTGACGTAAAAAAATAATTTTTCTATTGACAAGGGGGGGCCTTGTCAATAATAATTTTTCTATTGACAAGGGGGGGGCCTTGACGTAAAAAAATCATTTTTCTATTGACAAGGGGGGGGCCTTGTCGTAAAAAAATAATTTTTTTATTGAAAAGGGGGGGCCTTGACGTAAAAAAATAATTTTTCTATTGACAAGGGGGGGGCCTTGACGTGAAAAAATAATTTTTCTATTGACAAGAGGGGCGCCTTGTCAATAATAATTTTTCTATTGACAAGGGGGGGGCCTTGACGTAAAAAAATCATTTTTCTATTGACAAGGGGGGGGCCTTGTCGTAAAAAAATAATTTTTTTATTGACAAGGGGGGCCTTGACGTAAAAAAATAATTTTTGTATTGACAAGGGGCCTTGACGTGAAAAAATAATTTTTCTATTGACAAGGGGGGGGCCTTGTCAATAATAATTTTTCTATTGACAAGGGGGGGGGCCTTGTCAATAATAATTTTTCTATTGACAAGGGGGGGGCCTTGACGTAAAAAAATAATTTTTTTATTGACAAGGGGGGGGCCTTGTCAATAATAATTTTTCTATTGACAAGGGGGGGGGCCTTGACGTAAAAAAATAATTTTTCTATTGACAAGGGGGGGGGGGCCTTGACGTGAAAGAATATTTTTTCTATTGACAAGGGGGGGGCCTTGTCGTAAAAAAATAATTTTTTTATTGACAAGGGGGGCCTTGACGTAAAAAAATAATTTTTGTATTGACAAGGGGCCTTGACGTGAAAAAATAATTTTTCTATTTACAAGGGGGGGGCCTTGTCAATAATAATTTTTCTATTGACAAGGGGGGGGGCCTTGTCAATAATAATTTTTCTATTGACAAGGGGGGGGCCTTGACGTAAAAAAATAATTTTTTTATTGACAAGGGGGGGCCTTGTCAATAATAATTTTTCTATTGACAAGGGGGGGGCCTTGACGTAAAAAAATAATTTTTCTATTGACAAGGGGGGGGGGCCTTGACGTGAAAGAATATTTTTTCTATTGACAAGGGGGGGCCTTGTCAATAATAATTTTTCTATTGACAAGGGGGGGGCCTTGTCAATAATAATTTTTCTATTGACAAGGGGGGGGCCTTGTCGTAAAAAAATAATTTTTCTATTGACAAGGGGGGGGCCTTGTCGTAAAAAAATAATTTTTTTATTGACAAGGGGGGGGCCTTGACGTAAAAAAATAATTTTTCTATTGACAAGGGGGGGGCCTTGACGTGAGAAAATAATTTTTCTATTGACAAGGGGGGGGCCTTGTCAATAATAATTTTTCTATTGACAAGGGGGGGGGCCTTGACGTAAAAAAATAATTTTTCTATTGACAGGGGGGGGGCCTTGACGTGAAAAAATAATTTTTCTATTGACAAGGGGGGGGGCCTTGTCAATAATAATTTTTATATTGACAAGGGGGGGGCCTTGTCAATAATAATTTTTCTATTGACACGGGGGGGGCCTTGTCGTAAAAAAATAATTTTTTTATTGACAAGGGGGGGGCCTTCACGTAAAAAAATAATTTTTCTATTGACAAGGGGGGGGCCTTGACGTGAAAAAATAATTTTTCTATTGACAAGGGGGGGCCTTGTCAATAATAATTTTTCTATTGACAAGGGGGGGGCCTTGACGTGAAAAAATAATTTTTCTATTGACAAGGGGGGGGCCTTGACGTGAAAAAATAATTTTTCTATTGACAAGGGGGGGCCTTGACGTAAAAAAATAATTTTTTTATTGACAAGGGGGGGGCCTTGTCAATAATAATTTTTCTATTGACAAGGGGGGGGGCCTTGACGTAAAAAAATAATTTTTCTATTGACAAGGGGGGGGGCCTTGTCGTAAAAAAATAATTTTTTTATTGACAAGGGGGGGGCCTTGACGTGAAAAAATAATTTTTCTATTGACAAGGGGGGGCCTTATCAATAATAATTTTTCTATTGACAAGGGGGGGCCTTGACGTAAAAAAATAATTTTTTTATTGACAAGGGGGGGCCTTGTCAATAATAATTTTTCTATTGACAAGGGGGGGGCCTTGACGTAAAAAAATAATTTTTTTATTGACAAGGGGGGGCCTTGTCAATAATAATTTTTCTATTGACAAGGGGGGGGCCTTGACGTAAAAAAATAATTTTTTTATTGACAAGGGGGGGGCCTTGACGTGAAAAAATAATTTTTCTATTGACAAGGGGGGGCCTTGTCAATAATATTTTTTCTATTGACAAGGGGGGGGCCTTGTCGTAAAAAAATAATTTTTTTATTGACAAGGGGGGGCCTTGACGTGAAAAAATAATTTTTCTATTGACAAGGGGGGGCCTTATCAATAATAATTTTTCTATTGACAAGGGGGGGCCTTGACGTAAAAAAATAATTTTTTTATTGACAAGGGGGGGCCTTGTCAATAATAATTTTTCTATTGACAAGGGGGGGGGGCCTTGACGTAAAAAAATAATTTTTTGATTGGCCTTGACAAGGGGGGGGCCTTGACGTAAATATTTTTATTGACAAGGGGGGAGCCTTGACGTAAATATTTTTATTGACAAGGGGGGGGCCTTGACGTAAATATTTTTATTGACAAGGGGGGGGCCTTGACGTAAATATTTTTATTGACAAGGGGGGGCCTTGACGTAAATATTTTTATTGACAAGGGGGGGGCCTTGACGTAAATATTTTTATTGACAAGGGGGGGGGCCTTGACAAGGGGGGGCCTTGACGTAAATATTTTTATTGACAAGGGGGGAGCCTTGACGTAAATATTTTTATTGACAAGGGGGGGGCCTTGACGTAAATATTTTTATTGACAAGGGGGGGGCCTTGACGTAAATATTTTTATTGACAAGGGGGGGGCCTTGACGTAAGTATTTTTATTGACAAGGGGGGGGCCTTGACGTAAATATTTTTATTGACAAGGGGGGGGCCTTGACGTAAATATTTTTATTGACAAGGGGGGGGCCTTGACGTAAATATTTTTATTGACAAGGGGGGGGCCTTGACGTAAATATTTTTATTGACAAGGGGGGGGCCTTGACGTAAATATTTCTATTGACAAGGGGGGGGCCTTGACGTAAATATTTTTATTGACAAGGGGGGGGCCTTGACGTAAATATTTTTATTGACAAGGGGGGGGCCTTGACGTAAATATTTTTATTGACAAGGGGGGGGCCTTGACGTAAATATTTTTATTGACAAGGGGGGGGCCTTGACGTAAATATTTTTATTGACAAGGGGGGGGCCTTGACGTAAGTATTTTTATTGACAAGGGGGGGGCCTTGACGTAAATATTTTTATTGACAAGGGGGGGACCTTGACAAGGGGGGGGCCTTGACGTAAATATTTTTATTGACAAGAGGGGGGCCTTGACGTAAATATTTTTATTGACAAGGGGGGGGCCTTGACAAGGGGGGGGCCTTGACGTAAATATTTTTATTGACAAGGGGGGAGCCTTGACGTAAATATTTTTATTGACAAGGGGGGGGCCTTGACGTAAATATTTTTATTGACAAGGGGGGGGCCTTGACGTAAATATTTTTATTGACAAGGGGGGGGCCTTGACGTAAATATTTTTATTGACAAGGGGGGGGCCTTGACGTAAGTATTTTTATTGACAAGGGGGGGCCTTGACGTAAATATTTTTATTGACAAGGGGGGGGCCTTGACGTAAATATTTTTATTGACAAGGGGGGGGCCTTGACGTAAATATTTTTATTGACAAGGGGGGGGGGGCCTTGACGGAAATATTTTTATTGACAAGGGGGGGGCCTTGACGTAAATATTTCTATTGACAAGGGGGGGGCCTTGACGTAAATATTTTTATTGACAAGGGGGGGGCCTTGACGTAAATATTTTTATTGACAAGGGGGGGGCCTTGACGTAAATATTTTTATTGACAAGGGGGGGGCCTTGACGTAAATATTTTTATTGACAAGGGGGGGGCCTTGACGTAAGTATTTTTATTGACAAGGGGGGGGCCTTGACGTAAATATTTTTATTGACAAGGGGGGGGCCTTGACGTAAATATTTTTATTGACAAGGGGGGGCCTTGACGTAAATATTTTTATTGACAAGGGGGGGCCTTGACGTAAATATTTTTATTGACAAGGGGGGGGGCCTTGACGTAAATATTTTTATTGACAAGGGGGGGGCCTTGACGTAAATATTTTTATTGACAAGGGGGGGGCCTTGACGTAAATATTTTTATTGACAAGAGGGGGGCCTTGACGTAAATATTTTTATTGACAAGGGGGGGCCTTGACAAGGGGGGGCCTTGACGTAAATATTTTTATTGACAAGGGGGGAGCCTTGACGTAAATATTTTTATTGACAAGGGGGGGGCCTTGACGTAAATATTTTTATTGACAAGGGGGGGGCCTTGACGTAAATATTTTTATTGACAAGGGGGGGCCTTGACGTAAGTATTTTTATTGACAAGGGGGGGGCCTTGACGTAAATATTTTTATTGACAAGGGGGGGGCCTTGACGTAAATATTTTTATTGACAAGGGGGGGGCCTTGACGTAAATATTTTTATTGACAAGGGGGGGGCCTTGACGTAAATATTTCTATTGACAAGGGGGGGGGCCTTGACGTAAATATTTTTATTGACAAGGGGGGGGCCTTGACGTAAATATTTTTATTGACAAGGGGGGGGCCTTGACGTAAATATTTCTATTGACAAGGGGGGGGCCTTGACGTAAATATTTTTATTGACAAGGGGGGGGCCTTGACGTAAATATTTTTATTGACAAGGGGGGGGCCTTGACGTAAATATTTTTATTGACAATGGGGGGCCTTGACGTAAATATTTTTATTGACAAGGGGGGGCCTTGACGTAAATATTTTTATTGACAAGAGGGGGGCCTTGACGTAAAAAAGTAATATTTTTATTGACAAGGGGGGGCCTTGACGTAAAAAAGTAATAATTTTATTGACAAGGGGGGGGCCTTGACGTAAAAAATAATATTTTTATTGACAAGGGGGGGCCTTGACGTAAAAAAATAATTTTTTTATTGACAAGGGGGGCCTTGACGTAAAAAAATAACTCTTTTAGTGACAAGGGGAGGGGGCCTTGACGTAACAAAATAATTTTTCTATTGACAAGGGGGGGGGGGGAATTATGAATTTGATTGTTGAACCATTATATTTTTAATATATGTATGTTGAAATGAGATATCCGAAATATGATATACATAGGTTTATCCTATTTACACTCTTCACTTCTTTCTAAATTTATTTAGAATAATTTACTATTTTTGCTTTATGTACAAAAGAGATGATTACAATATGTACATATATATATATATATATATATATATATATATATATATATATATATATATATATATATATATATATATATATATATATATCTAATTATTTTCTGTGTTATTTACTTAGGTAATTTTTCAAAAGTTGTATTAAATGGGTTGGCTACATAATCTCGGTGTTTAAATCTCAGTTTTCAAAACACCGGTTTTCTAAATCTAGGGTTATAAAATCTCGATTTTGAAAATCTCCGTTCTCAAAAGCTCGGTTTTGAAAAATAAATTTTTATTAATTTGAGCCGCCCGAATTAATAAAAATGAATTTTTCAAAACCGAGCTTTTGAGATCAGATTTGCGATTATGTATCTTGTTGCGGTTGACTATAATATCTCGGTTTTCAAAATCTCGGTGCTACAAAATCTCGGTTTTTATAAATTCTGGAAAATGGGGATTTTCACTTTAAAACGAAAATAATCAAAAATATTAAATTCTGGAAAATGGAGAATTTAATTTTAAAATAAACAGATTCAAAAACCGAGATTAGATATTTTTTTTTTTTTTTTTTTTTTTTTCGCTGGCGCTACATCCCATAGAGGGACTTGGCCGCTTCATAGTGAAGTTTCGTAATCATTTTACCACGGATAATGAGTGATAAGTTCATTGATCCATACATTAACCAGCCGTGATTTATTCATCACCCGCCGGGAATTGAACCCGGGACCTCCGGAGCTTGAAGCAAGCATGCTAACAACTGTGCCACCGGGGCGGCTGATTAGATATTTAGATATTTTAAAATCGAGATTTTGAAAACCGAGATTTTGAGATGCTCCCTAATTTCAAAACGAAAATAATCAAAAATATTAAATTCTGGAAAATGGGGAATTTAATTTGAAAAACTAAATAGAAACCGCGATTTTGAAAATCGAGCTTTTAAAAACCGAGATTTTGTAAACCGAGATTTGTAAATTTATGATTTTTGAAAAAACGAAATTTTGTAGAACCAAAATTTTTAAAACCGAATTTTTATTAAATTCGCTAATGTAATTTCACATACACACAATTTTACTTATGTATATTGCATTTGTGTAAGATTTCATTTCATTTAGGCAGGCCGTTCTAAAAATTTCAATTTATTCTTGTAAAAGAAGAAAATGAACAACGTATTCTTTCAGTGATTTTATTATACATTCGCATAAATCTACATAAACAACAACAATTCGCCAATAGCTTACGCCTTTTTCATTCATAAAGATTACAAATACTAACGCAGAAGGCACAACTAGATTTTATTTTTATTTTTTCATTGTAAATTGTTTAGGTTTTGATTTTTTTCATACATCAGCAAAGCCAATAGCAAAGCTTGATAAATAAGAATATAAAAATTTAGCATACAGACAAAGTAAATTACTTTGTATTTGTTTGATTGCTTGGATTCATTTCTATAGATTCATGAAATATTTTTTTTCGTAATTTAAATGCCGAAGGAAGAAAAGAGATAATTAATTTTCGTTCGATTGTATATAGCCTTTCGTTCGAGATACAAACATTTCCCCTATGAAATTTGTGTATTTTACTTCAGCTACATTTTTTTCCAAGGCAACTTGTTCATCTGGTTAAGTAATTATTTGTGATATTACTTTGCATAATTTTTTTTTTCCAATTAAATTGAATTATATAATTGAGCACCGGCAAATAAAAGTGAATTATTTTATAATTAAATGTTTGTTATATAAATTTAAATTAACAAAAAAAAATAATATAATGAAATTATTAGTTAATAAGTTATTAAAAATTGTCATATACAGTCATGGGACAAGAAGAATCATCCTTCGTATAATTCATCTTCTCCTAGGGGGATAGGATTGTTGTAATCCACCCCTGATTTATTAATTGTTATTATTATAGTATAGGTATACTATTATGTACAAATATTTTGGATGTTATTGTATTATATAATGTTATGTAACCTTATTAGTTATATACAAATACATACATTTTTGTTTTGAGATTTATCAAAAATAAATAAGTCAGTTGATATTCAATTCAGGCAGTTTCAAGTCGATTTTATTTGTTATTAATAATCTATTAACATATTTTAAAAAATTAATAAAAATAACAATAAATATTATATTATATAAATATCCACAAAAATATTAAGTGTTTAATTATTTCAATAATTTTGAGTGAAGATCCGGAAGATCCATATCTGACACGCAGCCTCAGCTATAACAGCCGAAATAATAGGAACAACTTTGCTGAAGAAAGCAAAACGAAAATCTTAATGGTTCAAGAGCTATCAACGTGAAAATGGGTGTATATTTTGGCAAATTTATGACTCTTAGCCAAAACATGTCGAAAGCGATATCTGAAAAAATTGGATTCAGCGTACTCGAATTAGGTTTACTTCCTGGGCGCCCAACTTGTCACTTTTTCCAACCAGCTGAGTGTTATTATTATATTCTAGAAACGACAGTCGAATTACTATTTGGTTCTCTTTCGTCGCCAACGATATGTGATATTAATATAAACAGTAAATATAGTATGCAATTAAAAAAAGTATACCAAGCGAATTTTTTTTCTTTTTCGTCAATATCGACTCAAAATTAAGCCAGCATTTATCCCCGAGTGGAAATTTGATTGTACCCGAACCTTCCACTAAAAGTTGCCTAAAGTCACAAATAGCAGAATAACTAACTTAAAAGCATTGTGGACTACCATAATTACATTTGTAAACAAAATAAAATTAAAAAAAAAATTCGATTATAAAATTCTAATTTTCTATCAATAAATAAAATATAAATTTGATTATCAAATATCTATTAATCACAAATAAAATATAATTTTATCGTAATGTATGTATATTATGATTCAAAATTAAAATAAAACAATTTATTTTTTAATTTTTGATTTATATAATTAATTTTAATTTATGATTAATTCAAAATTTATTCAAAAACCTGAAACTATTGATAAGGCCACAAAATTTATAAATTACATATTATTTCTTATAAAAATCGATACAATTAATAAACAAAAACACAAACAGAATTTTTTTTTTATAGAAATCGTTGAATAAAATGGATATAATACAATTTGTAAACACTTAGAAATCATATAAAACACGCACTTGAAATTTATTTATATGTAAGAAGGACTCGTAACTATACGTAAGTATGTACACACAATAAGTGTATTTAATAAGGATGTTGTTACATTTAAAAAGGAAACACTATAAAAACGGTTTTATTATTTATTCTAAATTAAATAAAACAAGTAAATAAATAAATGTCACGTGACGTGAGGGGTGATATAATTGATATATACATATAGTATATATTGATATCCTTGTTTAAGTAAGAAGGACTTGTAATAAATTGTATGACTCACACATGGATTCACTAATTATTTTATTAAATATTTATGTAAAACTTTCATTATTAAATGATTATTATAATTAATCGTCAGCATACTCGTATACCAGAGACCTACAAACCATTTTTTTTTGTTAATTAACAAAATATGATGAATTGAAATTTATAGCATACATAAACATATACGCAAAATATTATTTATACAAAAAAACTGCTTATTTCAACAATTTTATTAAATTTTAATTTTTATTTTTTATTTGGTCGTGTAAATTCAATATTTTTATAAATAGCGCTTATTCAACCATTCGTATTAGCAGTTAAATTACTACATATGTATGTCTATCTCTTACTCATAATTATCCATGGAATTTGGCTTATACAGACAGATGGGTTGAGTGCGTAGCAATAACTCCACTGTTCGAGATCACGTCAAGCAGGCAGTAACTGGACGATAGCGTGTCGGCGTTTATTTGCAAAGGTCGTTGTATTTTTTTATTTTTTTGAAAAATACATTGATAATTTTATCTTGTCATACCTCCCACAACTTTTATAATTTTTTTCATTTGAAAAGTCAAAAATTTAAAAATAAGTCGACTATGTATATACTCTTATACATTGAAGTTTCGGACCACCCCAAAAAAAACCCAATAAAAACTGTCCAAGTTACACGATGTAGTTAGGCGATTTGGAGTCTGTTGGGGGGGGGGGGGATCAAAGCTGATTAGAGAAACTATCCGCTCCGTAACCTTCAGCAGAGTGCGCATCACGTGAGCTTTTCTGGTCATGTTTCAGGCAGCTGGCGTGATGAGTACGACTGTGTTAGGGGTAACCTTACCACAATTCGCAAGTGTACGTACTGCCTCCACGTGGCAATCGCCGGTAACTGATGTCTTCTGTTACAGTTGTTCTAGTTGACTCAGGCCAAAGTACAGCGCTAAAGGAGAAAACCTTAACAAAAAACCCTAATCTAAGGTGGAACAGCATATGCCGATGGATGAATGACTGATAGGTTAATCAGTCCCAAATATGCGAACTCTGGATACCAGGCGCCCTCCAGTTTTATTTAGCCTTCCTGTGGTATAGATGGGTGTCCCACAGGTAACTTTCTTTTCCCAGCTACTCGTGGGAATAAAATGTCAAACAAGGAAAATAAAAATCATGATGGTGACGCTCCTCAAGCGTCACACACCAGCGATAGTTCCATGGTGGAGTTTGAGGACCGCGGCCCTCTTTCCGCTGTGAAACTCCCGTTGGGCGAACCATCGGATGGGGAGATCCGTACGGTGCTTGAGAACCTAGTTCTCAGCTCCGACATGGACCTCTCAGAAGAAGAGGGTTCGGCACCCGTAGGTGATGGGATCTCCTCTGTGAAAGCAGTGGAGAGTTTGGACGTCGCGGAGGACCAGAAGGGTAACGCCAACACCGTTGGCAAGCCTATTGCGGCTCCTCAAATGAAAATGTCTGGGGCCGCGAAAAAGCGGTACAGGAAGCTTCTCGCTGAGGGCAAAACGCCCGGAAGCGAGACTAAGCGATTGGCGATGCGGTCATAAAAGGAGCTTAATGCTCCTGCTGGGGCCACACCATCCAAGAGGAACCGCTCGGATGATGGTACTCCACAGGCACAAAAGAAGGCCAGGAGGGAGGAATCTATCCCGGTGGTCTCGGACTCAGCGATCCGGTCTGGAGTTACCTTCAGGCAGGCTGCGGAGTCGGAGATCATTGGGATCCTGCCCCTTGGTTTTCCTGAGATTGTCCTCACTGGAGAGCAGGTTAAGGCTGTCCAGGAGGGCATCTTAGATAAGGTGCTGGAGTAGGAGGCCAAGGAGCTTAAACCAAAGTTCCTTGGCAGTCAGCTTCGGGCTGGATGGCTGATAGTGACCTGCGCTGACCGGGCCACAGTAACGTGGCTTAGGGAGGCTATAGGCGCTATTAAGCCATGGGAGGGTGCACAGCTGATCTTGGCTGAGGCGGGAAACCTGCCTCGAGCAAAGATTGTGTTTGGTGCCTTCCCAGACAGTGCTGAATTGCCCTCGAAGAAGCTTCTTGGTTTTATCAAGAGCCAAAACGAGGGCATGCAGGCGATTGACTGGAGGGTGATCAGGAGAGAGGCAAGAGGCTCTGCAGCCTTCTGCACCTTCTCCATGGATGGTTGAGAAGCTCAAACGAGTTGGCTTTAGGGTCAACTTTAAGTTTGGGATTGTCCAGCTACATCCCAAGGGTAGCCAGGGTGCTGCCAAACCGGCTTCTGTGGGCGGGCCCAAAGTGGTCAACCCTGCGGAGGGTACGGTGGCGGTACCTGTGGCCAAAATCACTGGGGTGGCGGCCCTCTCAAAGAGACAGGCGAAGAGAAGGCGGGGTAGGGAGCTGAAGGCGTCGAAGGTGGTACGTGGGACGGCCCCACAAGGGGTCCCTCCGCGCAGACATCTAGCGAATCCTGGAGGCTCCCAGGTATCGGAGGGCGGTAGTAGGGAGGGCACTGGTCGGCCACCTACCGACAGTAGGGGCCTGACGGGTAACGGAGGTGCGATGAAGGAGGCTGATCCAGGCCTCCTGAAGCAGAAATCTTCTGATAAGTGATGGCAAACATCACCTGTCTCCAGATAAACCTGCATCATGCAAAGGCGTCTTCGGATGTCCTTTGTCGGAGGTTTATCTGCCAAAATATTGGCATGGCTCTAATCCAGGAGCCATGGGTAACAGGTAACCAAATTAGAGGGATACCAAAGCAAGTGGGTAAGTTGATTTATCATAACGGAACTGAGAGTCCGAGAGCGGCCATGCTGGCCAGTTCGCAAATTAATTTTATTCCCATTTCAGAGTTCATCTCCAGGGATTTGGTCGCAGTTATGGTGGAGGTTCTGGGGGTAAGAGGCAAACAGGAGGCCTCCGCCTACTTTACTGGAGACTCAGCGGCGGCTTATAGCTCATTGGAGGCGCAATGGCCTGGCTTACCTGATAGGATGTGATGCGAATGCCCACCACACGGTGTGGGGCAGCACGGACATCAACAATAGGGGTGAGTACCTTTTTGAGTATTTAATAACAAATAATGTAGATATTGTCAATAGGGGAAGGAAACCTACTTTCATAAATGCGATTAGGCAGGAGGTCCTAGATTTGATCCTCGCTAGTCCGCATTTTAGTCATTTAGTTAAAAATTGGCATGTGTCTGAAGAGGCCTCCTTATCGGATCACTTGCACATTAGATTTGATTTGGCGGCCGAGACCATGCAGCGGCAGGAGATTAGAATTCCGAAACTGACCGATTGGGACTCTTATAGAGTTTCTCTTGAATCAGGAATGCCCTCGATCATGGGGAACATAGAGTCTCCAGAGGGCTTGGAATTCTGTTCAAACCAGCTGCATAATTCTATACACTTGGCTTACGAGAACAGCTGCCCGGTTAAGCAAAGGGATTCTGTTAAGATGGTCCCTTGGTGGAACGGGACGCTGGGTAAGCTGAGGAAAAAATCGAGAAGGTTATTCAATAAGCCTAAACGCACCGGTGAATGGGGCGAGTATAGCATGGCCTTACCGGAATATAATCTCGAATTAAGAAGGTCCAAAAGGGCTACCTGGAGAAACTTCTGTGACTCTGTGAGGGAATCAATGAATTGCCCTCTGCAGCTCGTCTCCAGAAAGTCCTTTCCAGGGATCACTCAAATGGTTTAGGGCTTCTTCAGAAGCCAAACGGAAGTTTCACTGAAAACCGGAAGGAAACGCTGGAGTTACTATTAGGTACCCACTTTCCGGATTCAGTAGTGTTAGGAGCCCAAGAGGACCCGAATGACCCTTCAAGTGAGGTAGCCTATGCAGCTCACAATAGGATCTGGAGTCTCTCTGGGAAAATTTTCACACCCAGCAAGGTGAAATGGGCTATTGACTCTTTCAAACCTTTTAAATCCGCTGGAGGGGATGGTATTTTTCCTGCTTTACTCCAAAAAGGTATTGAGGAAATACTCCCCAGCTTGATCCAGATGTTTCGGGCAAGTTATGCTTTTAACTATATTCCGAAGCTATGGAGGAAAGTAAATGTGGTCTTTATACCAAAGGGAGGGGGTCGTTTGGACACCCAGCCCAAGGCGTATCGGTCAATTAGCCTTACATCGTTTCTATTGAAGACGATGGAAAAAATCTTGGATCATCAAATAAGATGTGAAGTCCTTGTTAATAATCCGCTGCATCGGGATCAGTTTGCTTATCAAACTGGTAAATCCACTGTGATGGCTCTTAGTGGTCTAGTCACAAGGATTGAACGAGCAGTGGCGTATAAGGAAATTGCCCTTTGTGCCTTTGTGGACATTGAGGGGGCTTTTGATAACACCTCCTATGGATCGATAGAGAGAGCAGCAATGGAGAAGGGGGTTTCGCCTTCTACAATTAATTGGATACGCTCCATGCTGGAACATCGCCAGATTACAGCCAGATTAGGTGGCGAGTCAGTAACCATCAGGGCCGTAAAGGTTTGTCCCCAAGGAGGCGTGCTGTCTCCTCTTTTATGGTCATTGGTTATTGACAGACTACTTGTCCTTCTGAGTAACCATGGGTTTGATGTCCAGGGCTATGCGGATGATGTGGCTATCATAATTAGAGGCAACTTTGATGGGGTCATCTCTGATCTCATGCAAAATGCACTCGATTTAATATGGCAGTGGTGTAACCAGGAAGGACTTAGTGTCAATCCAAACAAAACTGTCATTGTCCCTTTTACGAGGAGGAAAAAGCTCTCGCTTATAGCTCCCTCGTTAAACGGCACTACTGTCTGTTTTTCCAAAGAGGTTAAATATCTAGGGGTTATCCTAGATCAAAGACTGAACTGGAAACAACATTTACTTAAAGTTCAAAATAGAGCCAATAAGGCTTTTTGGGCCTGTCAGAGACTCTATGAACGTACTTGGGGCTACAACCAAAAATGATCTACTGGTCATTCCTAACAATCATTAGGCCTATGGTAACCTACGCATCGGTAGTGTGGTGGCCTAAAATTGAACAGAGGACAGCGCAAACTTTATTGAATAAGGTTCAGCGTATAGCCTGCATTGGGGTTACGGGCTCAATGAAATCATGTCCAACCGCAGCAATGGAGGCTCTCCTAGGATTGACTCCATTGCATCTGCATGTTAAAAAGGAGGCTGCTATTATGGCCCTTAAGATGCAGGCGGCGGGAAATATCAAACCGGGCAATATGGTGGGCCATCTGGAAATCCTCCGGGAATTCCAGACAGACCATACCATAGGAATGCTTTCCGACTGTATTCCAGCTAAACTGGACTTCCACAAACCATTTTGTGTTAGTGTACCTAACCGGGAGGTGTGGAGAAAAGGGGGACCATCCTTTGAGCGAGTGTCAATGGTATGGTTTACAGATGGATCAAAAACGGAAGACGGGGCGGGGGTAGGAATATACGGGAGCGGGACTGCCCTTCCGAAGTCCTTGGGTAACAACGCTACCGTCTTTCAAGCTGAAGTACATGCTATAGAACTTTGTGATATGATAGGCATTGCAAAAGGCCTAAACGACGCAAAGATTTATATTGTATCAGACAGCCAATCGGCCTTAAAGGCTCTTAGGCCTTTTACCGTTGAGTCAAGGCTGGTAAGGGACTGTCTGAAGGTTCTTAAACAGTTGCAAGCTCAAATAAGGTAACACTTATTTGGGTGCCAGGTCATACTGGAATTGTGGGAAATGAGGCAGCTGACGGCCTCGCCCGCGAGGGTTCTGCTTCTCCATTTATTGGACCAGAGCCCTTCTGCGGCGTCACTAAGGGGCACCTTAGGGCAGCGGTAAAACGCTGGGAGGATGTGCAAAAGTCCTCCTATTGGCGCAGAATTCCAGGTTTGCGACAGGCGAAGAAATTTATATTAGCTTCGTCAGTCAGGGTAAAGGAATGTCTTGTACTTAGGAAACCTGAGTTGAGGCTGCTTACTGGCTTCTTCACAGGTTACATCCCCTTAAGGTATCACCTTAAGAAAATGGGCCTAAGTACGACAGATAAATGCCGCTTCTGCGATCTGGAAGCGGAATCAGCGGAACATGTTCTGTGCTATTGTCCAGCCATTTTCCGCCAAAGACTACAACATCTAGGAGGGAGAGTAATGAGCCCAGATAGTATGTATCATAATATAGGTTTTGCACGTCAAATTCACTATTTTGCAAATGATATTCAATTTTTTGTAGTTCACGCACAATTTTCTCCAACTCATCGTCAATATTTTCCAAAGTTGCTATATTCATGTTTTTTCAAAGTTACTTCAATTAAATGTAGAATAAATTCAAATATTTTTAAAACTAATTCAATTTTTAATATTTCAAATTTTCAAGTTTGTTAATTTTTAGAATTCAAAATCAATTTTTTGCAAATCAAATCCAATTCTCATTATTTTACCCGTAATTAGATATTTTCTGCATTTCGAATGCAGCACTTGCTTAATAGAACTGGTATTCGTTTGAAATCGCTCATCAATACAACAACGTAGTAAATAAAAAAATAAAAATTTTGGGTGAATGCAATTTAAACAACTTTTTATTATTGACTTCTGCAGCTTTACAAAAATTATACACCAATTATATTGTTGTTAATTAGGAGTGGTATTAAATGATTGTAATTCAAAATTTTGAATCGCGTTATTAAAGTAACGTTTTTTTTAGATGTATAATGACGAAGTTTTATTTTTGAAAATTCCTCAATGGGGTTTAATGTTTTTAAATATGGCGACAAAAAACCAATGTGGGTGTGGTGTTTGCAAAAAGATTTCGAATATGTATTAGCTATTTTATGAATAGTAGCATTATCGAGTACTATCCATGCATTTGACATTAGAATTTGAAATTACATTTGTAAGCACAATTCGACAATTCACTAGCTTTCAACCACCGTAAATGGTAGTTAAAGCCACTTTCGTTATCCAATATTATTTTCTGTCTTTCTTCAACATTTAGACGATTAACCTCAAGTTGAGTCAGTCGATATAAGTCAGCCGATTCTTACGATTTTTATTTTATTTTTTTGTAGTTATTGCTGGATTTTCCTCTACGATTTGCTCAATTTTATTTAAAACATTCTCTGTAATTTTTGGGAATCTTTTCCCACCATATTTTTCCAAAATTATTTCCTCACCATCTTTAAAATATTTTTGGATAATTAAATTAGCGGTATTTTTACCTATACCTGACAGTTCCGCTGTTTCTACAATTGATTTTCCCTCATTGTAAAACAACTTTATTAATCATTTTTTGGACTCTAAACTGGTCTTTTTGTAATACTGGCGGTGCGTTTGTCTCGATTGATGAGTTACAGGTGACCCGTGTTACTCTGAAATTTGCGGACTTTCATTTTCCGATGAATTTTCCATTTTTAGAAACACTAATGCCCAGTTTCACAAAAAAAGAGAAAATCTCTATTTAAATAATATTTCCTCCCTTTCTTCTTTTATTAAATTGCAATTTATTTCTTGTTTTACATGAACATTTTAACTGGAGAGCTAAATATTTGACTATCTATTTTGTAGTTCATCGAGCTAAAAATTTAGCTGAAGGCTAGCTATTTGTATGTAAAAAAATATAATCAACTTCAATAGAAATTGTATTATTAAACAAAACGTAATTTTATAAAGATGAAAGGGAGGAAATATTATTTGACTAGAGATTGGATATTTTTTGTGAAACCGAGCATTAGAATAAATAAAAGTTAAACACTATATAACATAAAACCTGTTACTGATAAACCGATATAACACTTATCTTAAGGAAGATCAGATGTAAAGTGAATTGTTTTTTAAAATCGTTTAATGTACCAACCACAATGATAAAATATAATTCAAATATATTATCAAATGACGATTACCTGTTCTACTAATCAAGAGCTGGAAAGAGGATACGAGGATAACGAGGATTGAATTTGATTTGCAAAACATTGATTTTGAATTGTAAAAATCAACAAACTTGAAATATTAAAAATTGAATTAGTTTTAAAAATATTTGAATTTATTCTACATTTAATTGAAGTAACTTTGAAAAAACATGAATATACTTTGGAAAATATTGACGATGAGTTGGAGAAAATTGTGCGTGAACTACAAAAAATTGAATATCATTTGCAAAATAGTGAATTTGACCTGCAAAACTTATATACCGGCCGGCAATATTGTTAGGTTCATTAAGAGCCTGAATATTGACTGGACGGATCATTGAGCAGGGTCCATGCACAAAAGATCTTTTAGGTCGCAGTGCAAGGTGGCTTAACGCCCACATGGCCCTACAATTAATAATAATAATATACGATGTAGTTATATTATGCTACCCATTGTTGTATACAACATTGGTGTAACTTAGTTAGAAGGAGGACCATTTGAGAAATCGAACTGATGCGAAGTTAACCATGTATTTGGAGATTTTTTGCAATCTAAGATTGACTAACCGGTTAATTGCTAATGGTTACGATAATTGGCCTTAATAATATTACTAAATGAAAGGTATGATTTACCATGATATACATGATATAATATAAAGAAAGAGCTGCTTCGCTTTTTTAGTGGTTACATTAAAATTTATAATTAATCATCAACATCCGAAATATCCCAAATGATTTGTGTGCTAGACTAAAAAATATAAATGACCTCGTACACAAACCTTTTGAAATATTACAAATTCCTCAAGTCTGATAAAATGTTGCATCGAAAAATCCTAATGAATTATTATTTTTAATTAAAAATAAATAAATATAAATGATGAATATTAATAAATTTCTAAGATTTTTATGTTATTTAAATTTATTTCGTACTACTCCACCCATTTCCGTCTTGTTCAACATTTTTATTTTATATACGAGCAAAGTAATATTTTTATAATAAATAAAACGGAGGGTCTTGAAGGGAAGACGACTTGGAATATATGTATAGTATAGACGTAAAAAGTTAAAACAAAAAAAAAATTATTTATAACGAAAATGAAAACTTTTTATTTTATTTTATCTTAAGTGAATTTTTATTAATAATTTGCTTTTGATCAAAATGCAAACTAAAAATCATAAAAAGGGATACCACCTGCTGGTTTTTCAAAGAAAATAGTATTAAGAAAATTTTTGTTTGCCGATACGAGCGAGACCCAACTTCATTTTATATACATATGAGAGGATGGAACAATATTATTTCAGTTTTTTTTTATTAATTTCGTTAATTTATTACAATACGCAGTCTATCGCAAAAATATTCTAATCCAATAAAAAACATAAAACATCTTGTCAAGTTCCTTCCGCCGATGATGATGATGACTTAATAAACGCAATAACATCCACCCTTTTTGAATATATCCACGATTTGAAATATATTCATCTGTATAAAATGTATGATTAAATATTTACCCAATGGGTAAATCAACCATCAAAAGCATTTTTTTGTGTAAATTTGGAATATTGGGAAAACTTTTTCCGCACCCCATCACAATATTATTCAAAATATGTATGTATGTATAAGAAACCCGAATATATGTACGTATACGTATATCCTTTTCATTGAAACAACACAATCCAATCAAAAAGCAATCAACCACTTTGGTTTAATTTTATGTATCTACTTAAGACAACATTAACTACTCTACTACTGTATAATAATTTATCCTTCCCAAATTGTCTATGATAGTATACGAAGACAAACAAAAAACTTTTCATGTTTCCTTAATTTTTGATCCATTTGAAAACAAATAGAAGAGAAAGAGCGACTCTTGTGGTGTTGTTTATGTATTATATACAATTGTACACATTGGAACGATTTCGAAACGTTACTATACATATTTACAGACACGTGATGTTTATTTATTTATATTGTTATTAGTTTTGAATTTATGATATATAAAATGCTTTAATAGTTGATGGCATGAGGGCTTGTGCAGAAAATTGTTGATAATTTCTACATGCAAATTGACAATGCCATAACAGATTTGAGGAATCAAACATTTTAAAAAGTTTTGGGTTAAATTTCGGCCTTCTTTACGTTTCTCTGCTTCTGCTTCTTTTTACCAAAAGATCAGGTCCGACCATAGAGGAGTAGTGGTTTAAAGTTCTGAGGGTACAAAATTCGTAATGTTTCTTTAAAAAAAAAACCTTCTAGTTGACTTGGGAAATCAGCATTTACCGGCAACAAGGGCGAGGTTTAATTTTCAAAATTTTGGTGTTTCTCGTATCTATATGCAGTGCTAATTTGCAGTATCTATATGCAGTGCCCAAGTTCATGTTTTTGATTGATTGATTGAAGTGTTTAACCAAGCTTTAAGCAAGATCTCCCGGAGTTTTTAATGGCCGGGCCTCACCGAACACCTTGGTACTGTAACCGACAGGAGAGATTACTTGATAATAATCCCGTCGGTTAGCAGATCATGAGCCAGCGGTCTGACGCGGTCGTAATAGCCGGCTAGGCTTCAGTGAGGGGTTCGTGGGGGACAAAGAATGTCAGACTTGGCAAATGCTGGATTAGACCGCTAGGAGGAAAGCCTGGGAACAGACCTACAGAATAGAGAATTTGGCCGCCGATAAACCAATTAAACGGGATAAAAATAGGGGACTTTGGTCAAACGACGAAGAGAGTAGGTACGGCCCAGAACGGAGAAGTAAATTACTGAATTAATAAATATATAAACTCAAAAAAAAAAAATTCCCTTTCCAATAAAGAATCACCGTTCTCTTCAACCTGGATTGTTCTGGAATGACGCTAATTCCCACTCATGTTCAGCACCGCACCTCCAGACTTCACGATCTTAATACATATTATTCACACCAATTTATTTTTATTTTTTTTTTTTTGAACTTTCAAATAACACTGATTTGAGGCAGGAATAAACACTATTTTCACTTTCGCAAAAAAAAATGTTTTATTTATATCAATTTAACACCCGAACGAAATGAGAAACGATAAACCACACCCTGACTTAATGGTGGACACAATCAACCCCCGACCAAATTCAAAATAATCTGACACCAAGTTTTTTTTTATTGGTTGTAACGACGAACAATATTTATTAAATATAACTATAACATTTGTTTATCAATTAAATTAATTTAAAGTTTTGTTTTTAGTTACCACGAACAATGGTTTACCCATACCCCAGAAATACCGGAAATATACCACATACATATAGGTAGAAATTTATATAAGAATAACATTTTGAATGTTTTTTTTTTTTTTTTACTTACTGATAGAATGATCCTCTCCAAAGCGCTTTGTGAGTCCACTCGACCTTAAAATCCTTAAAATGGTGATTACTACAAATTAATATATGTGGATGTATATCTTTTTTTTTTTTTTTTTTTTCTGGGTACTAAGTACACACTATGTACGAGATCAAGGAAATTATATAAATCACAAAGAAAAAAAAACAAATGAAAAAAAAACAAAACAAAAACACAAAAAAAAAACAAAAAAACTTTCTCTAAAGCCCACAACCAATCCAATTAAAGGGCTGCTTTTCCCTTTTCCTTTTTTTTTTTTTCAGAGATCGTTGGTTTTTTTCCCCTATGAGGCACTCCGGCCTGCAATCACCTCGTTTGAAATCATTCGGCTGGAACTATCTCGAATATCGGGGAATGATATCTTCAATTGTCGCCTAAATTGTTCCCCCCAGGATCACAGAAATCGTGGTCCAAACGGACGCGATACTGGTCACTAATTTGTGTACCAACCAAATGGAATCGGTATTTCGTTTGATAAAAATCCTTTACCCAATCTCAGACTCGTAGATGCACACCCGTCCTATGCAGTATTGGTACAATCACCTACCAAATTCTCACACTAGTTACGACTGAATCAATTGGTCTCTTAAATATATTCACCAGGAACTCAAAAATAATAGAGTCAAGGAATTATATTCACTAGGTCAGATCCTTAACCAAATTACAGCCTGGTTTAGAACTGGACACCTTTATCTTCAATTTTAGCACAATTCAGAACTGAATTAATTTATATCTTACTATAAGCACACGTATTATATATCTATATATATTTTTTTTTATACAATTAGCGATGAAACGGTTTAAATTAACACTTAACTCACGAACTCACTATCTATTTTTTTTCCTTTGGTTCCAATACTAACCAACCGTTTTCACTCTTTTCAAAATCACAACTCCCTTCTTTTTTTTCACCCTTGACGTGAACCATTCCAAGGCTACTCCTCATTTTTTCTTTCCTATTTACAAACACACTAGATTTGGTTAGACACCACTCCGTACGATACAGTGAATGACTGTATCAGTGTTTCTTGTTAAGCGTCATGAGCGCCTTCCCCGGAACGATCCACACCAAGGGTCGTTACAGTACATATAACATAAAGAGGATTTGGATAGGTTTAGTTATAGTATGAAGGAAATTGTCCCGATTACAGACACTTTAGCAGCCAATAGGTAGTAACACAAAGACGAGACAATTCTAATCTACTTTTATATTTTAATAAATAAAATTATAACAGCACTCTGAAACAAATATGTATTAGTTTGATGAATCAGATTCCTGAGCACTTCTGAAACATAATCATACATCACGTTACACATCAATATTGAACTGCTCTGCTGCTCGTAAACAATCTAACAAAAATACAAAAATTTATTTGTTTGATAATAGGGCAACCACTTTGTATTGTATAATTGATACATAACTTTTCAAACTTTTTGATTTTTGTTGAATCTACAAATGATAAAAAAAAACGACGGGCGAGTTCACGCTTAACTCGCAAAAGAATTATGTGAAAACCTTTAACTATTGAATCATTTCAAGTCTCTTCCATGGGCCTGAGAAACCAATGTAGGTAGACGGCTGCTGTTCGCTCAGCATTTAAATTACGATACAATTTTGATTTAAAAAGTCAATACGTTATTCTATTTTGGATTTGGAGAACGAATCTTTACCAGCACTAATTGTTTAATTAAAAATTGAAATTTATAACCGACTATATTTCAGTATAGCCATGTCTTGGTGAGCTTGAGCAAAGTACAGTTCTGTTAAGTTAATCATCTAAACCTGCCCTGAACCAATGCCTTCTAGAATATACAAGCCATACTGCTGGCTACGTCACTCAATTTATCTCGACAGTTCCATTCTTCTTCTGTAGATGGCAGTAATGTTAGATAAATGAAAGAAAAGAAAACATAAAAACGAAGAGGGCCATGTGAAAACTATAGGTATAGGAAATAAATTAGTATTAAACCAAGCGCAAGAAAGTAAGGGTGTACGTCGTCTGTTTTTTCATAATTTGAAATTATTAATGGGATTATAGTTTAGATATTATATTTTTCTAACTTATTTCCATTTTTAGTTAATATTTATTTATATTTAAATTATTATTTTATTAAAAATTTTATTAGTTTTGATTTTGCAGAAAATTGCCGGAAATAAAAATATGTACAACCTTCCTTTCGTACGAGTGAGATAATACTGAATTATTTTTTTATATTTCAAATACATATTTTATTCTCTATTTCTCTCTACTCTTTCATTTTTCGAACGTTCATCGCCATCTGTTCTATGTCGATGAAGTAAAAAATAATAATTTTTGCTTGCAGTAGTATGGCTTGTATATTCTAGAAGGCATTGCCTGAACGCTTTAAAATTCACCATTACTCATACAGAACAATTGTTGAAGATTCCATATTTAGACTTTTGTGAATGATCACGGCAAACTAGGTGAACAACGCAAATTGACATCGCTGATTTGATTGATTTGAACTAAGTGAAATAGGGCGGTTCTATTAGACAATGGCGCTATTTTGACTGTAAAATTAGAGCAGCTGGAAAGACGGTACCATGCCTCTCTCCGACTTCTTCCTTGCGCGTATCATTAGAAAATGATATTCGAATCTGTTTACAATTGTTATAGTTTTTGTTTCCTATACGCCCCGCATAACCAAACTCAGCGACAACATGAGCATGAGCAATACTAATAAACATAGCATACCGATTAAACAATTTCAAATTATTATTTTATTATACATATATCAACGTATAATAGTGGCATTTTCATAGCTCACTAAGTTGTATAATATTTAATATTTAAAGTATGGGTGCATTTGTCTTTGTTTAACGTACTTACTTCCATTTCAGTTTTTTTGAATCACTTACACTACACATACATAATTTTTGTGCATTTCAATTTTAATCTGACGGAAATTGTAATTCGAAGTAACACAGCATTCACAATGAAAAACTTTTACTTTTGCCTTCCAGGTTTGTATGAAATTTATTTTGAGAAAAAAAAATTTTTGCTCGTTATGCTGGTGGTTGCCTTAAGGAAAAAGTTAACAAACTTTTATCTTTTTCCTCAAGAAAAAAAGAATGAAGTTAACTACAATTTCAAATGAATTGTCAAAATTGTTTAAGGCGTAGCTCCATGGCAAGTGATATTTCGGTCAAACAATTATTGATATTTTTTTTTTTTGATTAAATTGTTAATAGAAATTGTCGAATATCTGTAGTTAGCCACATGTGTACTTTACGACATCAATGTTAGCGGTTTAATTTATTAAATAACGAAATGTTTACTTTAAATATTCAGATTTTTATTTTTTCGTGATTGGACGATGAAATCTTAAATTGAAACATAAATTGTAATGTGTTTTTGAATGAAAATATTTATTTAGTTGTCAATGTTAGTATCGAGCATATATTTTAAGTGGTCCAAGACAATTGTTCGGTAATTTCTATTAAAAATATTAATTAGTGTATAATCAAAAAATGTGTTGACCAAATTTTCCTAACACTTGCCAATGCCATGGAGCCGTGTCTCTAATCGGAGAATTGCTTTAGACCCAATTAAAAAACAATTAGGTACATTTTTATGTTTTATGGCACTAAGCGTAATTAAATTTTGTTTTTAGCAACCTATATAACTACGAGTGATACTGTGATAGTAGTTTCCGTTTTCTTAAAATAAAATTTCAATTTGCTATCGATAATTTTTAATTTAAGACGATAAACTGAAATTTTGTGTGAATTAAAAATGTTAAACTTTTATTTATGGTAAACGCACGAACGAGTGCACGATGTTTTAACTAAAGTTAATTAAAAATTACGGGTTTCACTACATATTTTAACAATTTCCATACATAATTTGATGAAAATGAAAATATAGGTCTCTGGTCTCGTCGCTCCTCCTTAATGTACACCTACCTATGTCTGGATAAAGCATCTTAAATTTCGACAAAAAAAAATGTTACATTTCGCTCTCATAACATATTATAAATAATATTCACGATTTTATGTTATGAATATTATTTATGTATATTATAATATTTTGATGCAAATTGCAAACGAATTGATTTTGCATAAATAAATTTTGACAAGTCAACAAACAAATCAATTTATTAAAACGAAGTTGGCTTTAATTTGACTTTTCCTCATTCATTGTGCATGCATTTTTTAAAGCAAAAGTAAAAGGTAAAAGTAAAAAATCAAAAGTTTTGCATTGTGAATGCACTGTAAGTTCGGTGCATTTTGTGATCGTTTTTCTCATATTTAATTTGCAATTTCAGTCGTACCGGATTTTCCGTTCCTTTTTTTACAGGAAATTTTTGACTTACCCCCGCTAAAGATGTTTTCACATCAAAAATAGTTAAAATCATATAAAAATTAGATTTTTGTTGACTTACCAGATCTGTCAAATAGTGTATTTTGTTGACAAAATTACAGTTTATAGGACCTCAGCCTTCTGTATATTTTTCCTTTTCTTCACATCGAAAAATATCGAAAACAAAATTTTTTGTGATAAAGAGTGATGAATGAAAGTAGAAATAGAATGCTGTTTTATTTGAGCAAGCTGAGATAGCTTTAGAAATAGCATAATTGAAAAGCGAAATACAGTGCAATTTTATGCGAGTGAAGTTTATCCTAAATTAATATTAGATTTTACAACAACAACAAAAATGCGTATGTATGTGTTAAAAGGTATACATTCGGGCGAATTTATTATATGTACAAGAAAAAATTCATTCAAATCAAATAATGGAACTTAATGCTAAATTAAAAAGAGTCAAATATACAAGATTTATCAAAATTTAAACAATTTAGACGTTCACAGAGCCAATCCTCTACAGCTTCATAATGGACCAAAGCGTTAACAATATATTAATCGACAATGTTTGACAATTTAAAAACCAATATCTCTCCTATTGAAATATCGATTATTCGAAAAAGTGAAATTTAGAATCTTAAGCATGTCTAAGAAAATCGATATCTCAAAACTTTCTTCTATCGGCAAACATGCCACTATGATTTTCTGATAGGTCTATGTGTGTAC
The DNA here is from genome assembly GCA_963556165.1 of Tipula helvola. Classification (NCBI taxonomy): domain Eukaryota; kingdom Metazoa; phylum Arthropoda; class Insecta; order Diptera; family Tipulidae; genus Tipula; species Tipula helvola. Next base: position 35,170 of record CAUVYM010000139.1, read on the forward strand.
TTTAATCATGATAAAATACTAAATTCCATTATGGGGTTTACCTATTGAAATATCGATTATTCGAAAAAGTGAAATTTAGAATCTTAAGCATGTCTAAGAAAATCGATATCTCAAAACTTTCTTCTATCGGCAAACATGCCACTATGATTTTCTGATAGGCCTATGTGTATACTTTAATCATGATAAAATACTAAATTCCATTATGGGGTTTACCTATTGAAATATCGATTATTCGAAAAAGTGAAATTTAGAATCTTAAGCATGTCTAAGAAAATCGATATCTCAAAACTTTCTTCTATCGGCAAACATGCCACTATGATTTTCTGATAGGCCTATGTGTATACTTTAATCATGATAAAATACTAAATTCCATTATGGGGTTTACCTATTGAAATATCGATTATTCGATAAAGTGAAATTTCGAATCTTAAGCATGTCTAAGAAAATCGATATCTCAAAACTTTCTTCTATCGGCAAACATGCCGCTATGATTTTCTGATAGCCCTATGTGTGTACTTTCATGATAAAATACTAAATTCCATTATGGGGTTTACCTATTGAAATATCGATTATTCGAAAAAGTGAAATTTAGAATCTTAAGCATGTCTAAGAAAATCGATATCTCAAAACTTTCTTCTATCGGCAAACATGCCACTATGATTATCTGATAGGCCTATGTGGGTACTTTAATCATGATAAAATACTAAATTCCATTATGGGGTTTACCTATTGAAATATCGATTATTCGAAAAAGTAAAATTTAGAATCTTAATCATATGTAAGAAAATCGATATCTCAAAACTTTCTTCTATCGGCAAACATGCCACTATGATTTTCTGATAGGCCTATGTGTGTACTTTAATCATGATAAAACACTAAATTCCATTATGGGGTTTACCTATTGAAATATCGATTATTCGAAAAAGTGAAATTTAGAATCTTAAGCATGTCTAAGAAAATCGATATCTCAAAACTTTCTTCTATCGGCAAACATGCCACTATGATTTTCTGATAGGCCTATGTGTGTACTTTAATCATGATAAAATACTAAATTCCATTATGGGGTTTACCTATTGAAATATCGATTATTCGAAAAAGTGAAATTTAGAATCTTAAGCATGTCTAAGAAAATCGATATCTCAAAACTTTCTTCTATCGGCAAACATGCCGCTATGATTTTCTGATAGGCCTATGTGTGTACTTTAATCATGATAAAATACTAAATTCCATTATGGGGTTTACCTATTGAAATATCGATTATTCGAAAAAGTGAAATTTAGAATCTTAAGCATGTCTAAGAAAATCGATATCTCAAAACTTTCTTCTATCGGCAAACATGCCACTATGATTTTCTGATAGGCCTATGTGTGTACTTTAATCATGATAAAATACTAAAATCCATTATGGGGTTTACCTATTGAAATATCGATTATTCGAAAAAGTGAAATTTAGAATCTTAAGCATGTCTAAGAAAATCGATATCTCAAAATTTTCTTCTATCGGCAAACATGCCACTATGATTTTCTGATAGGTCTATGTGTGTACTTTAATCATGATAAAATACTAAATTCCATTATGGGGTTTACCTATCCAAATATAGATTATACGAAAGGTGGCTTACATTAAATTTTAATTTAACTAATGCGTTTTTAATGCTTATAAATTATCAAAAAGCATACATTCGGGCGAAAAAATGTGAAATTTATGCTAGATTTAAAATAAAATTAAAACACACAAAATTTATTGAGACTTAAGATAGTTATTCGAAAATTTGAAAATTTTAATCTTATTCATATCTAAAAAATTCGATATATCAAAACTATCTATTTTAGACCTACATACTATATGTATGTGTGTATTTTAATCTTTTATATAGAAATATTGATTATTCGAAAAAGTGAAATTTAGAATCTTAAGCATGTCTAAGAAAATCGATATCTCAAAACTTTCTTCTATCGGCAAACATGCCGCTATGATTTTCTGATAGGCCTATGTGTGTACTTTAATCATGATAAAATACTAAAATCCATTATGGGGTTTACCTATTGAAATATCGATTATTCGAAAAAGTGAAATTTAGAATCTTAAGCATGTCTAAGAAAATCGATATCTCAAAACTTTCTTCTATCGGCAAACATGCCACTATGATTTTCTGATAGGCCTATGTGTGTACTTTAATCATGATAAAATACTAAAATCCATTATGGGGTTTACCTATTGAAATATCGATTATTCGAAAAAGTGAAATTTAGAATCTTAAGCATGTCTAAGAAAATCGATATCTCAAAACTTTCTTCTATCGGCAAACATGCCACTATGATTTTCTGATAGGCCTATGTGTGTACTTTAATCATGATAAAATACTAAAATCCATTATGGGGTTTACCTATTGAAATATCGATTATTCGAAAAAGTGAAATTTAGAATCTTAAGCATGTCTAAGAAAATCCATATCTCAAAATTTTCTTCTATCGGCAAACATGCCACTATGATTTTCTGATAGGTCTATGTGTGTACTTTAATCATGATAAAATACTAAATTCCATTATGGGGTTTACCTATCCAAATATAGATTATACGAAAGGTGGCTTACATTAAATTTTAATTTAACTAATGCGTTTTTAATGCTTATAAATTATCAAAAAGCATACATTCGGGCGAAAAAATGTGAAGTTTATGCTAGATTTAAAATAAAATTAAAACACACAAAATTTATTGAGACTTAAGATAGTTATTCGAAAATTTGAAAATTTTAATCTTATTCATATCTAAAAAATTCGATATATCAAAACTATCTATTTTAGACCTACATACTATATGTATGTGTGTATTTTAATCTTTTATATAGAAATATTGATTATTCGAAAAAGTGAAATTTAGAATCTTAAGCATGTCTAAGAAAATCGATATCTCAAAACTTTCTTCTATCGGCAAACATGCCGCTATGATTTTCTGATAGGCCTATGTGTGTACTTTAATCATGATAAAATACTAAATTCCATTATGGGGTTTACCTATTGAAATATCGTTTATTCGAAAAAGTGAAATTTAGAATCTTAAGCATGCCTAAGAAAATCGATATCTCAAAACTTTCTTCTATCGGCAAACATGCCACTATGATTTTCTGATAGGCCTATGTGTGTACTTTAATCATGATAAAATACTAAATTCCATTATGGGGTTTACCTATTGAAATATCGATTATTCGAAGAAGTGAAATTTAGAATCTTAAGCATGTCTAAGAAAATCGATATCTCAAAACTTTCTTCTATCGGCAAACATGCCACTATGATTTTCTGATAGGCCTATGTGTGTACTTTAATCATGATAAAATACTAAATTCCATTATGGGGTTTACCTATTGAAATATCGTTTATTCGAAAAAGTGAAATTTAGAATCTTAAGCATGCCTAAGAAAATCGATATCTCAAAACTTTCTTCTATCGGCAAACATGCCACTATGATTTTCTGATAGGCCTATGTGTATACTTTAATCATGATAAAATACTAAATTCCATTATGGGGTTTACCTATTGAAATATCGATTATTCGATAAAGTGAAATTTAGAATCTTAAGCATGTCTAAGAAAATCGATATCTCAAAACTTTCTTCTATCGGCAAACATGCCGCTATGATTTTCTGATAGGCCTATGTGTGTACTTTAATCATGATAAAATACTAAATTCCATTATGGGGTTTACCTATTGAAATATCGATTATTCGAAAAAGTGAAATTTAGAATCTTAAGCATGTCTAAGAAAATCGATATCTCAAAACTTTCTTCTATCGGCAAACATGCCACTATGATTTTCTGATAGGCCTATGTGTATACTTTAATCATGATAAAATACTAAATTCCATTATGGGGTTTACCTATTGAAATATCGATTATTCGATAAAGTGAAATTTCGAATCTTAAGCATAGTTAAGCATGTTTGCCGATAGAAGAAAGTTTTGAGATATCGATTTTCTTAGACATGCTTAAGATTCTAAATTTCACTTTTTCGAAAAATTGATATTTCAATAGGTAAACCCCATAATGGAATTTAGTATTTTATCATGATTAAAGTACACACATAGGCCTATCAGAAAATCATAGTGGCATGTTTGCCGATAGAAGAAAGTTTTGAGATATCGATTTTCTTAGACATGCTTAAGATTCCAAATTTTACTTTTTCGAATAATCGATATTTCAATAGGTAAACCCCATAATGGAATTTAGTATTTTATCATGATTAAAGTACACACATAGACCTATCAGAAAATCATAGTGGCATGTTTGCCGATAGAAGAAAATTTTGAGATATCGATTTTCTTAGACATGCTTAAGATTCCAAATTTTACTTTTTCGAATAATCGATATTTCAATAGGTAAACCCCATAATGGAATTTAGTATTTTATCATGATTAAAGTACACACATAGGCCTATCAGAAAATCATAGTGGCATGTTTGCCGATAGAAGAAAGTTTTGAGATATCGATTTTCTTAGACATGCTTAAGATTCTAAATTTCACTTTTTCGAATAATCAATATTTCTATATAAAAGATTAAAATACACACATACATATAGTATGTAGGTCTAAAATAGATAGTTTTGATATATCGAATTTTTTAGATATGAATAAGATTAAAATTTTCAAATTTTCGAATAACTATCTTAAGTCTCAATAAATTTTGTGTGTTTTAATTTTATTTTAAATCTAGCATAAACTTCACATTTTTTCGCCCGAATGTATGCTTTTTAATAATTTATAAGCATTAAAAACGCATTAGTTAAATTAAAATTTAATGTAAGCCTCCTTTCGTATAATCTATATTTGGATAGGTAAACCCCATAATGGAATTTAGTATTTTATCATGATTAAAGTATACACATAGGCCTATCAGAAAATCATAGTGGCATGTTTGCCGATAGAAGAAAGTTTTGAGATATCGATTTTCTTACATATGATTAAGATTCTAAATTTCACTTTTTCGAATAATCGATATTTCAATAGGTAAACCCCATAATGGAATTTAGTATTTTATCATGATTAAAGTACCCACATAGGCCTATCAGAAAATCATAGTGGCATGTTTGCCGATAGAAGAAAGTTTTGAGATATCGATTTTCTTAGACATGCTTAAGATTCTAAATTTCACTTTTTCGAATAATCGATATTTCAATAGGTAAACCCCATAATGGAATTTAGTATTTTATCATGAAAGTACACACATAGGGCTATCAGAAAATCATAGCGGCATGTTTGCCGATAGAAGAAAATTTTGAGATATCGATTTTTTAAACATGCTTAAGATTCCAAATTTCACTTCTTCGAATAATCGATATTTCAATAGGTAAACCCCATAATGGAATTTAGTATTTTATCATGATTAAAGTACACACATAGGCCTATCAGAAAATCATAGCGGCATGTTTGCCGATAGAAGAAAGTTTTGAGATATCGATTTTCTTAGACATGCTTAAGATTCTAAATTTCACTTCTTCGAATAATCGATATTTCAATAGGTAAACCCCATAATGGAATTTAGTGTTTTATCATGATTAAAGTACACACATAGGCCTATCAGAAAATCATAGTGGCATGTTTGCCGATAGAAGAAAGTTTTGAGATATCGATTTTCTTACATATGATTAAGATTCTAAATTTCACTTTTTCGAATAATCGATATTTCAATAGGTAAACCCCATAATGGAATTTAGTATTTTATCATGATTAAAGTACCCACATAGGCCTATCAGAAAATCATAGTGGCATGTTTGCCGATAGAAGAAAGTTTTGAGATATCGATTTTCTTAGACATGCTTAAGATTCTAAATTTCACTTTTTCGAATAATCGATATTTCAATAGGTAAACCCCATAATGGATTTTAGTATTTTATCATGATTAAAGTACACACATAGGCCTATCAGAAAATCATAGTGGCATGTTTGCCGATAGAAGAAAGTTTTGAGATATCGATTTTCTTAGACATGCTTAAGATTCTAAATTTCACTTTTTCGAATAATCGATATTTCAATAGGTAAACCCCATAATGGATTTTAGTATTTTATCATGATTAAAGTACACACATAGGCCTATCAGAAAATCATAGTGGCATGTTTGCCGATAGAAGAAAGTTTTGAGATATCGATTTTCTTAGACATGCTTAAGATTCTAAATTTCACTTTTTCGAATAATCGATATTTCAATAGGTAAACCCCATAATGGATTTTAGTATTTTATCATGATTAAAGTACACACATAGGCCTATCAGAAAATCATAGTGGAATGTTTGCCGATAGAAGAAAGTTTTGAGATATCGATTTTCTTAGACATGCTTAAGATTCCAAATTTCACTTTATCGAATAATCGATATTTCAATAGGTAAACCCCATAATGGAATTTAGTATTTTATCATGATTAAAGTATACACATAGGCCTATCAGAAAATCATAGTGGCATGTTTGCCGATAGAAGAAAGTTTTGAGATATCGATTTTCTTAGGCATGCTTAAGATTCTAAATTTCACTTTTTCGAATAAACGATATTTCAATAGGTAAACCCCATAATGGAATTTAGTATTTTATCATGATTAAAGTACACACATAGGCCTATCAGAAAATCATAGTGGCATGTTTGCCGATAGAAGAAAGTTTTGAGATATCGATTTTCTTAGGCATGCTTAAGATTCTAAATTTCACTTTTTCGAATAAACGATATTTCAATAGGTAAACCCCATAATGGAATTTAGTATTTTATCATGATTAAAGTACACACATAGGCCTATCAGAAAATCATAGTGGCATGTTTGCCGATAGAAGAAAGTTTTGAGATATCGATTTTCTTAGACATGCTTAAGATTCCAAATTTTACTTTTTCGAATAACCGATATTTCAATAGGTAAACCCCATAATGGAATTTAGTATTTTATCATGATTAAAGTACACACATAGGCCTATCTGAAAATCATAGTGGCATGTTTGCCGATAGAAGTAAGTTTTGAGATATCGATTTTCTTAGACATGCTTAAGATTCAAAATTTCACTTTTTCGAATAATCGATATTTCAATAGGTAAACCCCATATGAAATTTTAGCAGTTCATCGTGATTAAAGAACACACATAGGCCTATCTGAAAATCATAGTGGCATGTTTGCCGATAGAAGTAAGTTTTGAGATATCGATTTTCTTAGACATGCTTAAGATTCAAAATTTCTCTTTTTCGAATAATCGATATTTCAATAGGTAAACCCCATATGAAATTTTAGCAGTTCATCATGATTAAAGAACACACATAGGCCTATCCGAAAATCATAGTGGCATGTTTGCCGATAGAAGTAAGTTTTGAGATATCGATTTTCTTAGACATGCTTAAGATTCAAAATTTCTCTTTTTCGAATAATCGATATTTCAATAGGTAAACCCCATATGAAATTTTAGCAGTTCATCATGATTAAAGAACACACATAGGCCTATCTGAAAATCATAGTGGCATGTTTGCCGATAGAAGTAAGTTTTGAGATATCGATTTTCTTAGACATGCTTAAGATTCAAAATTTCACTTTTTCGAATAATCGATATTTCAATAGGTAAACCCCATATGAAATTTTAGCAGTTCATCATGATTAAAGAACACACATAGGCCTATCTGAAAATCATAGTGGCATGTTTGCCGATAGAAGTAAGTTTTGAGATATCGATTTTCTTAGACATGCTTAAGATTCAAAATTTCACTTTTTCGAATAATCGATATTTCAATAGGTAAACCCCATATGAAATTTTAGCAGTTCATCATGATTAAAGAACACACATAGGCCTATCCGAAAATCATAGTGGCATGTTTGCCGATAGAAGTAAGTTTTGAGATATCGATTTTCTTAGACATGCTTAAGATTCAAAATTTCTCTTTTTCGAATAATCGATATTTCAATAGGTAAACCCCATATGAAATTTTAGCAGTTCATCATGATTAAAGAACACACATAGGCCTATCTGAAAATCATAGTGGCATGTTTGCCGATAGAAGTAAGTTTTGAGATATCGATTTTCTTAGACATGCTTAAGATTCAAAATTTCTCTTTTTCGAATAATCGATATTTCAATAGGTAAACCCCATATGAAATTTTAGCAGTTCATCATGATTAAAGAACACACATAGGCCTATCCGAAAATCATAGTGGCATGTTTGCCGATAGAAGTAAGTTTTGAGATATCGATTTTCTTAGACATGCTTAAGATTCAAAATTTCTCTTTTTCGAATAATCGATATTTCAATAGGTAAACCCCATATGAAATTTTAGCAGTTCATCATGATTAAAGAACACACATAGGCCTATCTGAAAATCATAGTGGCATGTTTGCCGATAGAAGTAAGTTTTGAGATATCGATTTTCTTAGACATGCTTAAGATTCAAAATTTCTCTTTTTCGAATAATCGATATTTCAATAGGTAAACCCCATATGAAATTTTAGCAGTTCATCATGATTAAAGAACACACATAGGCCTATCTGAAAATCATAGTGGCATGTTTGCCGATAGAAGTAAGTTTTGAGATATCGATTTTCTTAGACATGCTTAAGATTCAAAATTTCACTTTTTCGAATAATCGATATTTCAATAGGTAAACCCCATATGAAATTTTAGCAGTTCATCATGATTAAAGAACACACATAGGCCTATCTGAAAATCATAGTGGCATGTTTGCCGATAGAAGTAAGTTTTGAGATATCGATTTTCTTAGACATGCTTAAGATTCAAAATTTCACTTTATCGAATAATCGATATTTCAATAGGTAAACCCCATATGAAATTTTAGCAGTTCATCATGATTAGAGAACACACATAGGCCTATCCGAAAATCATAGTGGCATGTTTGCCGATAGAAGTAAGTTTTGAGATATCGATTTTCTTAGACATGCTTAAGATTCAAAATTTCACTTTTTCGAATAATCGATATTTCAATAGGTAAACCCCATATGAAATTTTAGCAGTTCATCATGATTAAAGAACACACATAGGCCTATCCGAAAATCATAGTGGCATGTTTGCCGATAGAAGTAAGTTTTGAGATATCGATTTTCTTAGACATGCTTAAGATTCAAAATTTCTCTTTTTCGAATAATCGATATTTCAATAGGTAAACCCCATATGAAATTTTAGCAGTTCATCATGATTAAAGAACACACATAGGCCTATCTGAAAATCATAGTGGCATGTTTGCCGATAGAAGTAAGTTTTGAGATATCGATTTTCTTAGACATGCTTAAGATTCAAAATTTCACTTTTTCGAATAATCGATATTTCAATAGGTAAACCCCATATAAAATTTTAGCAGTTCATCATGATTAAAGAACACACATAGGCCTATCTGAAAATCATAGTGGCATGTTTGCCGATAGAAGTAAGTTTTGAGATATCGATTTTCTTAGACATGCTTAAGATTCAAAATTTCACTTTTTCGAATAATCGATATTTCAATAGGTAAACCCCATATGAAATTTTAGCAGTTCATCATGATTAAAGAACACACATAGGCCTATCTGAAAATTATAGTGGCATGTTTGCCGATAGAAGTAAGTTTTGAGATATCGATTTTCTTAGACATGCTTAAGATTCAAAATTTCACTTTTTCGAATAATCGATATTTCAATAGGTAAACCCCATATGAAATTTTAGCAGTTCATCATGATTAAAGAACACACATAGGCCTATCCGAAAATCATAGTGGCATGTTTGCCGATAGAAGTAAGTTTTGAGATATCGATTTTCTTAGACATGCTTAAGATTCAAAATTTCTCTTTTTCGAATAATCGATATTTCAATAGGTAAACCCCATATGAAATTTTAGCAGTTCATCATGATTAAAGAACACACATAGGCCTATCTGAAAATCATAGTGGCATGTTTGCCGATAGAAGTAAGTTTTGAGATATCGATTTTCTTAGACATGCTTAAGATTCAAAATTTCACTTTTTCGAATAATCGATATTTCAATAGGTAAACCCCATATGAAATTTTAGCAGTTCATCATGATTAAAGAACACACATAGGCCTATCTGAAAATCATAGTGGCATGTTTGCCGATAGAAGTAAGTTTTGAGATATCGATTTTCTTAGACATGCTTAAGATTCAAAATTTCTCTTTTTCGAATAATCGATATTTCAATAGGTAAACCCCATATGAAATTTTAGCAGTTCATCATGATTAAAGAACACACATAGGCATATCTGAAAATCATAGTGGCATGTTTGCCGATAGAAGTAAGTTTTGAGATATCGATTTTCTTAGACATGCTTAAGATTCAAAATTTCACTTTTTCGAATAATCGATATTTCAATAGGTAAACCCCATATGAAATTTTAGCAGTTCATCATGATTAAAGAACACACATAGGCCTATCCGAAAATCATAGTGGCATGTTTGCCGATAGAAGTAAGTTTTGAGATATCGATTTTCTTAGACATGCTTAAGATTCAAAATTTCTCTTTTTCGAATAATCGATATTTCAATAGGTAAACCCCATATGAAATTTTAGCAGTTCATCATGATTAAAGAACACACATAGGCCTATCTGAAAATCATAGTGGCATGTTTGCCGATAGAAGTAAGTTTTGAGATATCGATTTTCTTAGACATGCTTAAGATTCAAAATTTCACTTTTTCGAATAATCGATATTTCAATAGGTAAACCCCATATGAAATTTTAGCAGTTCATCGTGATTAAAGAACACACATAGGCCTATCTGAAAATCATAGTGGCATGTTTGCCGATAGAAGTAAGTTTTGAGATATCGATTTTCTTAGACATGCTTAAGATTCTAAATTTCACTTTTTCGAATAATCGATATTTCAATAGGTAAACCCCATAATGGATTTTAGTATTTTATCATGATTAAAGTACCCATATAGGCCTATCAGAAAATCATAGTGGCATGTTTGCCGATAGAAGAAAGTTTTGAGATATCGATTTTCTTACATATGATTAAGATTCTAAATTTCACTTTTTCGAATAATCGATATTTCAATAGGTAAACCCCATAATGGAATTTAGTATTTTATCATGATTAAAGTAAACACATAGGCCTATCAGAAAATCATAGTGGCATGTTTGCCGATAGAAGAAAGTTTTGAGATATCGATTTTATTAGACATGCTTAAGATTCTAAATTTCACTTTTTCGAATAATTGATATTTAAATAGGTAAACCCCATAATGGAATTTAGTATTTTATCATGATTAAAGTAAACACATAGGCCTATCAGAAAATCATAGTGGCATGTTTGCCGATAGAAGAAAGTTTTGAGATATCGATTTTCTTAGACATGCTTAAGATTCTAAATTTCACTTTTTCGAATAATCGATATTTCAATAGGAGAGATATTGGTTTTTAAATTGTCAAACATTGTCGATTAATATATTGTTAACGCTTTGGTCCATTATGAAGCTATAGAGGATTGGCTCTGTGAACGTCTAAATTGTTTAAATTTTGATAAATCTTGTATATTTGACTCTTTTTAATTTAGCATTAAGTTCCATTATTTGATTTGAATGAATTTTTTCTTGTACATATAATAAATTCGCCCGAATGTATACCTTTTAAACACATACATACGCATTTTTGTTGTTGTTGTAAAATCTAATATTAATTTAGGATAAACTTCACTCGCATGCAATTTTGTTCTTGTTACAAGAGACAAAACACTATCGAAAACGAATCGAAAGTGATGGTACAACATGTCACCCCAGTATTGCTTGTAGCGTTCCATATGGTAGGGAACAAAAGAAAGCGGTGCGAAAATAATATGAGAGAAGCTACCAACGACGGAGCAAGTATATTTCATTTTTGGTAAATGTAGTTATGATTACTTGTCCATTCGTTTAAAAATATATATAAAAATTCCTCATTGTACTACATTTTATTGGCCTATGAAATCCCTCCTACATGACTCACCGTTTTATTAGATTTGTGCTTCATTGTTGCGATTTCAAAGTCATTAAATAAATTTTATTAATGAATCAATTTATAATTTTTTTGTTCACATACACACCACAATGGATGCAACGACTGAGGCTATCGTCCACTAGATAGCATGACAATGGATGAAAATGAAGATTAATAATTTGCCAAGATGACAGCACAAGACACGGCGGAGATGTACCATTAAAGTGATTTGGTAGCAGCGATGATCGATTAAAGATCAGTCAAGTTTGGAACTCCACCAAAAACAACAGGAGAATATAAAAAATTGTTTTGTGAAAATAAAATTAGAGTATTGGCGTAAAGTTTGGCCAATCTTTATAAATTAAATTAATTTAAGTTTTATGTATGTTTAAAGTTGGTTTTGATCTTTAAATTGTTGTATAATAAAAACAAATAAAAGCAATAAACTGTGAAGTGAAATTTGTCATGTATAGACTTACAGTTATTGCTAAATAGTTGATTTTGTATTTTTTTTTTTTTTTTTTGCCCTGGTAAAGACTTTTTTTTTTTTTTTTCCGCTGGCGCTACATCCCATAGAGGGACTTGGCCGCTTCATAGTGAAGTTTCATAATCATTTTTACAACGGATAATGAGTGATTAGTTCATTGATCCTTACATTAACCAGCCGTAATTTTTTCATCACCCGCCGGGAATCGAACCCGGGACCTCCGGAGCTTGAAGCAAGCATGCTAACAACTGTGCCACCGGGGCGGCAAAGACTTTGCTTGTATAAAAATAATGGGGCATAAGAACTTTGTGTAACGAAAATAAAATTATGTGTGGCGTTAAAAAAATAAAAGAAAAATCTATGGTGAAATCATAAGACTGTATTTGTTTCATTTGTCCGCTCCCTGTGCTTTTTTTTTGTGATTATCGAACGTTTTTCGATTGGTGAGTTTATGTGTCCGCATGCACCAATTAAAGACGATTTTGAAGCCCGTTAGATTATCATTCGATTTGTAGATCGATTTATGGGCGAACATTAATATCAGTGAAGGTGTGCCATGGGTGTGTGCAAATAAAAAAAAAAGATAAATAAATAAATAAAAAAAGTGCGAAACAAGATTAATAGAGTTAATAATTATATAATTATAATTAAATGGACACAAACAAAAATATAATAAAATAGTGGTGTATGATTGGCTCAGACCAATAAAACAAAAAAAAAAACAGACAAGTGAAACAAAAGTCGGAGTGGATGCCGTTGGTGAAAAGCGGAGGACAGAAGCTGTTAAACACATATACCATGCGTGTGGCTGAACCAGTACAAAAATAGCGGTGAGTCATTCCTTTAATTATTTTGTTACCACAGTTATTGTTTTTCCCTCAAACTCTTGTCCAACGTCCTGTCGCTTGTTTTCACCATAATGAGTTGTACAGACCGGTGGTGGTAGTTTCCTTGTTAACAGATCAAGTAATCCCCCCTCGAGTATCCTGCTCGTGGAGCTTATAGCCGGGAGAAAAATTACGTGTCGGTAGACTGGCGCCCAATTCGTGATTTAAACTATTGTCTACCGGAAACTACCTCTATAGTGTGTATGGCACGTTACATTTGGCGCACAACGTGGGGCTTAAACGTTTTTTTTTAGCGAAAACGGTTATACAATTATAACAATAGAAAAGAGTGTGAAATAAATTTCAATGTTCGGTAATTATTTTTTGGCGGTAAATATTTTTTTTTTGATTTTAAATTGCAGTTACTTGAGGCAATTATTAACTTTACAGTAGATTAACAAGTTTTTTTTTTCTCGGCAAACATACAGACGATATTGATGCGTTCTTGAACATTCGCTTGTCCTATACATGTGTTTATGTTTAATAATTATTTATTACATAAATTATTTATGTTTTTTTTTTAATTCAATAATATATGCTAATTTATTTTGTCCATTGATCTAATCTAACATTAATTATCACTAAATTTAATTTGGTTTCAGTTAATCTTGTCATAGTTATACAGGTTTACGATTTTACACTGTTTATTCCAAATATTCTATTTAGGTGATAGTTTCTAGTCACTTCTAAGTCATATTTGGTGGTGTATCAATAGATTAGTCAGTGAGATTCATGTTACTTTAATTCGTTTTAGGTTAGTAATTTACTTTAGCTTAGTATTTATTCACCATTTGCGGTCTGAAATGGTTAGATTTTAAGTGAGATTTAGTGGATATCCCAGAGGAAAAATTTTGAGAATATTAGTTATTGAGATAGGTTCGAATATACTATTTTGATAAGTGCGAAGAAATTATTGTTAACGCAAGAGTTAATTTATAATTATTTTGAAAGTGTACAAATCAATCCAACGTCATATAAGATAGTTAGCTTTAACATATTGATTAAACAACGGTATAGCGTGAGTTGTTTATTCTTCTGCTATTTTGTTTTTTTGGTTCTATTTTTTTTAAATTTATTATAATCAAAAGCCTTGATTGTCGGTGTATTAAACAAATACTTTGTGAAAACCATTATGGAGGAATTATTGGATTTCAAATTGAATGCTGAGTCACTCAATATTGAGGAGGTGTCATATGAATTGCGAGTGAGGAACATTGTGGAAAGTGGGACGCCACGCCAAAGAGTATTGGAATTACGAAATATTTTAGCATCAGAGCAAGCGCCACCATTAGATTTGTCGGAAAATGAAGATGATTTTAATTTGGCAATTGAGAAGTTAGGGGAACTGCAAAAGGAGTTGAGAGAGGTAATTAGGAACGGGGACATAATAAACGAAAAAATTGTCAAATCTAAAATTAGGCATTACCAGGATCGGGCGTTTAGAGCGGCGGGAGACAGTGAAGAGGCTGATGCAATTTTATACGGAATTGTGCGGAACATTAAACGAATTTTGAGAATGTCATCAGAAGAACGAGAAACATCGGTGCAGCAAAATCACAGTTTGGCGAAAGCTATTCCCAAAGATAACGTTCCAATTTCCGTGATGGGTAGAGGCAGAGGAGTGAAGCCAATTGCCGATTTCCAGGTAGCACAAAATTCGAGAGCCGCTTCTACTAGGCGAGAAGAGACTACAAAAGAACGTGTACAGGCCGGTTCTTCGTCATCCCACCGTGACCACCAAAACGTATCCATGCCTACTCAAAGTGATGAAAGGAATTTTGATAAATTGTTTGAGAATTTGCGATTCCGTGATGCAGAAGTTTTAGGACAAATACCCGTAAGAGATCGAAAGGAGCCAGTTCCAAGATCTATGGACCCAGGAGTTCTGAAGTATGTTGAACGATGTCGAGTGGCTATAGAAAAATGGCCAGTGAGATTTTCTGGTGATGGGTCTCTTCCGTTGACCGACTTCTTACGAAAAATCGAGCTGTATGCGGAAGCGGACGAAGTCGCGATGAGAGATGTGTTTAGAGGCATTTTTAAATTGTTGGAAGGAATTGCATTGGAGTGGTACGAAGTGAATGCAGGCAAAATTCGTAGTTGGGAGGATTTAGTAACAGGACTAAAGACGCGATTCCTCTCTAAGAATTACGATTTCATGATAAGGGAAGAGATTTTGGATAGGATGCAGTTACCGAGTGAGCCTATAGCAGATTATCTGATGAAGATGACAAAGCTGTTCCTCAAGGTATATCCGCCTTTAGACGAAGGTTACAAAGTGTACGTGCTTCAACGCAACATGTTGTCTCATTATCGGTTACAACTGACGGTCGCAGATGTATCAACGGTGGCACAATTGGAGAAGTTATGCAAAAATATGGATGAGGCAAAACTAATGGACGCAAGACAACATCAGCTCAACCAGCCACAATCACAGAAACCACCTACGGCTCCAGTTAGTAGACCAACATTTAGACGAGATAATATGAGGAATGTCGCGGCTGTTGAGGTGGTGCAAAATAACTCTCCCCATACTGATAAATTTGCCAGAAGACAGCAATCGAGCAGAAATAATTCTAACATAAAATGCTGGAATTGCTTACAGATGGGACATCGTCATTTCGATTGTGATAAACCCAGACAAAGGACTTATTGTTGGTGTTGTGGAATGGATGGATTCCGAGCAGACCAGTGCCCTAAAAATCATCGAGGTGGAAGTTTATTTGCTTACAAGGATGGACCGACACAAAAATCATCAAATCAGCCGGAAAACTCCAATCTGGGAGATTAGGGGATCTCGTCATCCCAGATAATTCAAAAATGATCCCAAAATATCAAACCAAAGAAGTGCAGACCGAGATGCTTCCTAGCGCAATAAGAAACGATTTCCAGTACATCCGATATAATGGTAATGAGCAGAACGACAATCAACACGCACGGAGGTTATCAGTAGGGACAGTTTCTAGTAGAGCGAAATATGCAACACCGTCGAAAGGAAAAGGGCAACACGAGGGCGTTGAAAAGGACGGAAGGTATAGATTAGGATATGAAGTAGAGAAAATCCTTGAAGCGAATCGAGACGAACTTGGTGAAAACAGTAATGAATCACTTGGCATACAAAAAATGATTGAATGTGTGATAAACATTGAAGGAGACAACCGACCACATATAGAGGTGGAAGTTTTGGGGTACGGCGTAACTGGGCTGCTGGATTCAGGGGCGAGTTGCACGGTACTGGGCAATGACGACATCTATGTTAGGTTGGAGAGTCTTGGTTTAAATTTGATTCCGGTTGATTCCCGCATTAAAACCGCAGATGGAACGGTTCACAAAGTTAAGCATTCTGTAGATATACCATTTGTGGTCGATAAGAAATGCAAAGTGATCAGGTCTTTGGTGGTGCCATCCATTCCCAAAGATTTGATCTGTGGTATCGACTTTTGGGAAGCTTTCCGCATCTGGCCATCATTGGTGTCCAATGAACCACATAGTGTTGACTGTATGGATGTAGTCCAAAACACTAACACGGATAATCAGCATCAGTTGAACGATTTGCAAATAGTGACGCTGAACAAGGTGACGAATTCATTTCTAGTAACCCAGCCGGATAAACTTGGTTGTACAAGTCTCATAGAGCATAATATTGACACTGGTGATGCTAAGTCGGTTAAAACGAGGGCTCGACCTATCTCCCCATACGTCCAAAAGGAGATGAATGCAGAGTTGGACCGTATGACAAGGTTGGGAGTGGTGGAAGAGGCTGGTCCAACTGAGTGGGCACACCCTATTGTTTGCGTACCAAAACCTTCAGGAAAAATGAGATTCTGTTTAGACGCTCGCAAATTAAATGAAGTCACAGTAAAAGATTGTTACCCTTTACCGTACATAAATAGGATTTTAGGACAGTTAGCCGGTACAAAGTACTTGTCCAGTTTGGACCTCAGCGATGCCTTTTGGCAGATTGAGTTAAATGCCAGTAGTCGACCCAAAACGGCTTTTATTGTACCTGGAAGGGGACTCTTCCAGTACAAACGAATGCCGTTTGGGCTGTGCAATGCTAGCCAAACTCTCTGCCGGTTGATGGACAAGGTTCTCGGAGTAGATTTGGAACCGAAGGTATTTGTTTACCTTGATGACATAATCGTGATGTCGCAAACGTTTGATGAGCACATGACACTACTGGAAGAGGTAGCCAAACGTTTGCGGAAGGCTAATCTTACGATTAGCTTGGATAAATCGCGGTTTTGTCTCAAGGAAATCAAATATCTTGGATACATCCTTGACGAGCACGGATTAAGAATCGATCCCGAGAAGATTACCGGAATCCTCAATTTTGCAACCCCTAAATCTGTTAAAGACGCCCGACGGCTCATTGGGATGGCTGGTTGGTATAGGCGGTTTATCCCCGATTTCTCGGCAGTTATAACACCAATCACCGATCTTTTGAGAAAAACTACCAATAAAAAGTTTCAATGGACCACCGCGGCTCAGGTCGCTTTCACTCAATTGAAGAGTTTACTTGTATCCGCTCCAATTTTAGTCAATCCAGATTTCGAGAGGATGTTCACGATCCAAACCGATGCATCTGATACGGGAATAGGTGCTGTTTTGACACAAGAAATGGATGGCAGCGAGAGGGTGATCGCTTATATGAGTCAGAAACTCACATCCACGCAAAGAAAATATCCGGCTACAGAGCGTGAATGTTTGGCAGTGGTATTAGCTATCGAGAAGTTTAGGCCGTATATCGATGGGGTGAAATTCAAAGTGGTAACCGACTGTGCCTCTCTGATATGGCTGAGGAACCTGAAGGACCCTGCATCGAGGTTGGCTCGCTGGTCAATGCGTCTCCAGGGGTATGATTTTGAACTCCAGCACAGAAAAGGGAAATTGAATGTCGTGCCTGATGCTTTATCGCGTGCGGTTGAGTGTATTCAAGTCGATACTGAGAAGCCTGATGATTCAGCGTATCAGAAGATAAAGCAAGATGTATTAGATTTTCCCGATAAGTATCCCGACTTTCGGATTCAAGAGGGATATTTGTATAAATATTGTCAAATTGTGCAAGGCGATGGTGCCTATAGCTGGGAATGGAAGTTGTATGTTCCAAAGTCCAGCAGGATGAAAATATTACATGATAACCACGATAGCACTTTAGCTGCACACCTTGGCTTCTTTAAAACGCTCCGACGACTTCAGGAGAAGTATTATTGGCCGAAAATGGCTGGCGATGTGCGGAATTACGTCAAGGTTTGTGAAAAATGCCTGCTTAATAAACCAAAGTGCGAGATCTCGAGGGTGCCCATGGGGGAGCCACGCGTTCCAACTCGTCCATGGGAGATGATAGCCATTGATTATATGGGGCCGTATCCTCGGTCTAAAGTTGGAAACAGGTACTTACTAGTAGTAATTGACGTTTTTAGTAAGTTCGTCTTGTTAAAACCTGTTCGACGGGCTGAGACGGTTTCACTGATAAACTACTTGGAGGAAAGTGTGTTCCTAGTATTCGGTGTTCCGTCTACCTTAATATCTGATAATGGCAGCCAATTCATAGCAAAGAAATTCAGGGATTTTCTGCAGAAATATGAGGTCAAGCATTGGTTAAACGCTTATTACCACCCACAAGCAAACCCGGCAGAGAGGGTTAATAGGAGCATACTGTCAGCAATACGAAGCTATATAAAAGATGACCAGCGTGTTTGGGATGAAAATATCAGTCATATAGCGTGTGCTTTAAGAACAGCCGTGCATGAGTCTTCGCGATTTACGCCGTTCTTTGTCAATTTTGGAAGAAACATGGAGGTTTCTGGCGCGCGGAATACCAACATGGAAGATAAGGAACAGAGCCCTAATCTAGAAGAGCATGCACAGAAACTGAGAGAGATACATCAGGTTGTTAAAGAGAACTTGCACAAAGCTTATGGTCAGAACACCAAAAGGTACAACTTACGTACGCGACCGATACAATTTGAGGTAGGAGAGATCGTATTGAAGAAGAATTTTAGACAGTCAAAGGCCATAGAAGGGTATAATGTTAAGTTT
This sequence comes from Tipula helvola, assembly GCA_963556165.1. Taxonomy (NCBI): domain Eukaryota; kingdom Metazoa; phylum Arthropoda; class Insecta; order Diptera; family Tipulidae; genus Tipula; species Tipula helvola. Next base: position 54,516 of record CAUVYM010000139.1, read on the forward strand.
GACTCTCTCTATGAGAAATGCCGGGTTATAAATAAAATAGGAAGTGCCACATATGAATTAGAGGATATGAACGGACGTAAAGTAGGAAAGTTTCATGCGAATGATTTAAGGAAGTTCTATAGCGATGAGAAATTGGATTGATTAGATTTAAGATTTTATTAGTTAATATTGTTTAGAGATGTCTCGATTCAGAAAAATCAATGAGTCGGTATGCTTGTATTCGTGTAAGACTTGTTTTCGGTCTGAACGTTTTGCCAAGTTTTGGGTTTTTGGTTGAAAATTAATTTTACACTCCGGTAATAGCGTTGTTTAACGAAAAATTTTTTTTTAGATTTTGTTTTAAAAAAAAATATTTCGTTGTTTCACTTGGGGTGTGGTGTAGCGTTCCATATGGTAGGGAACAAAAGAAAGCGGTGCGAAAATAATATGAGAGAAGCTACCAACGACGGAGCAAGTATATTTCATTTTTGGTAAATGTAGTTATGATTACTTGTCCATTCGTTTAAAAATATATATAAAAATTCCTCATTGTACTACATTTTATTGGCCTATGAAATCCCTCCTACATGACTCACCGTTTTATTAGATTTGTGCTTCATTGTTGCGATTTCAAAGTCATTAAATAAATTTTATTAATGAATCAATTTATAATTTTTTTGTTCACATACACACCACAATGGATGCAACGACTGAGGCTATCGTCCACTAGATAGCATGACAATGGATGAAAATGAAGATTAATAATTTGCCAAGATGACAGCACAAGACACGGCGGAGATGTACCATTAAAGTGATTTGGTAGCAGCGATGATCGATTAAAGATCAGTCAAGTTTGGAACTCCACCAAAAACAACAGGAGAATATAAAAAATTGTTTTGTGAAAATAAAATTAGAGTATTGGCGTAAAGTTTGGCCAATCTTTATAAATTAAATTAATTTAAGTTTTATGTATGTTTAAAGTTGGTTTTGATCTTTAAATTGTTGTATAATAAAAACAAATAAAAGCAATAAACTGTGAAGTGAAATTTGTCATGTATAGACTTACAGTTATTGCTAAATAGTTGATTTTGTATTTTTTTTTTTTTTTTTTGCCCTGGTAAAGACTTTTTTTTTTTTTTTTCCGCTGGCGCTACATCCCATAGAGGGACTTGGCCGCTTCATAGTGAAGTTTCATAATCATTTTTACAACGGATAATGAGTGATTAGTTCATTGATCCTTACATTAACCAGCCGTAATTTTTTCATCACCCGCCGGGAATCGAACCCGGGACCTCCGGAGCTTGAAGCAAGCATGCTAACAACTGTGCCACCGGGGCGGCAAAGACTTTGCTTGTATAAAAATAATGGGGCATAAGAACTTTGTGTAACGAAAATAAAATTATGTGTGGCGTTAAAAAAATAAAAGAAAAATCTATGGTGAAATCATAAGACTGTATTTGTTTCATTTGTCCGCTCCCTGTGCTTTTTTTTTGTGATTATCGAACGTTTTTCGATTGGTGAGTTTATGTGTCCGCATGCACCAATTAAAGACGATTTTGAAGCCCGTTAGATTATCATTCGATTTGTAGATCGATTTATGGGCGAACATTAATATCAGTGAAGGTGTGCCATGGGTGTGTGCAAATAAAAAAAAAAAGATAAATAAATAAATAAAAAAAGTGCGAAACAAGATTAATAGAGTTAATAATTATATAATTATAATTAAATGGACACAAACAAAAATATAATAAAATAGTGGTGTATGATTGGCTCAGACCAATAAAACAAAAAAAAAAACAGACAAGTGAAACAAAAGTCGGAGTGGATGCCGTTGGTGAAAAGCGGAGGACAGAAGCTGTTAAACACATATACCATGCGTGTGGCTGAACCAGTACAAAAATAGCGGTGAGTCATTCCTTTAATTATTTTGTTACCACAGTTATTGTTTTTCCCTCAAACTCTTGTCCAACGTCCTGTCGCTTGTTTTCACCATAATGAGTTGTACAGACCGGTGGTGGTAGTTTCCTTGTTAACAGATCAAGTAATCCACCCTCGAGTATCCTGCTCGTGGAGCTTATAGCCGGGAGAAAAATTACGTGTCGGTAGACTGGCGCCCAATTCGTGATTTAAACTATTGTCTACCGGAAACTACCTCTATAGTGTGTATGGCACGTTACATGCTATCGCACCTTTGTACCAGCGCGAAGTTAGCCATGCTTTAGTTTTTTTTTATTGTTTATAATTTTCCTTTTTTTTGCAGTCCGCCATATTAAAACAAAATTTTACTTGCTTTGTCACTTCATCTCATCATCACATCACGAGCAGCAGCAAATGTAAAAAACATTAATAAGAATTAAAAAAAAAAAGAAATTTTACTTGCAAAAATAAAAATGCGTTTTAAAAATATTGTTTCTTTGATTTTTTTTTTGCGGATTTGGTGCCGAAACCCGGGATCTATATCCTAGTTGTCGTCGAAAAATTGGTGAGAAGCGAACTTACCACGTGTTGCAGAAAAGAAAGTAAATTCTACATATTTTAAGCGGTAGAAAGCGGCACAATTGGATACCTCAAATTTGTGAGGTTAGTAACCGTGACTATAATCTTTTAATAATTTTGCCTTGTTTGCGAATCGTATAAAAATCGTGCGTGTAAATTTGCTGTGAAAATGGGTGAAGTGCTTAAAGAGCTAAAAAGAAAGCGAGCTTATGCTAAAGCGTCACTAACTCGAATCGAAAATTTGTCCACGAGTTTGACTGGAAGTGAATCTGCTGAGGTGCTATACGTACATTTAGAGTTGCTGCAAAAAGCGTTTGTCGAATTTGAGCAGATAGATCAAAAAATATTGGAAATTGATGAGACGCTGGGCGAAATGGACGAATTCACTAGTCGGTTTACTAACTTAAAAGCTAAGTTGAAAGCATTAGTTGACGGCACTAGTCCAATGCTAAAAGCTATATGCAAACTTAAATCGAGGAAACAGTAAAATCTTTTACATTTCATCAAAAGGGAATGTTGGATACAAATAAGGGATCTAAGCTTTTGTGCGACACCTAAATAAGATATCAAATTGCCTCAGTTAAATTTGCCTTGTTTCTACAGGGATTATGAGCAATTCTTAACTATCAAGGATTTATTTGAAAGTTCAGTTCATAACAGGTCAAATTTGACCAACGTGCGTAAATTTCAATTGCTAAAAACACATTCGAAACGTTCCAATATCTAATGCAACAATCAACGTGGAAAAAGGTGTGCGACCGTTATTATAAGGAAGATATCATATAGTAACCAAGCTTTTATCGAAGTTCATGAACCAGCTATGTAGCTCTCAGCAGACTAGTAACATTTGAGATCCATTTGTGATACGTCCGATCAAGTGATTAGGGGGCTTGAAGTGCTTGGAGAATCAGCTGAATCTAGGAATTGCTGTTTGATCCAGATTTTGTTGTGTAAATTGGACGAGAGGACACGACAGCAATGGGCGTCTGAGAAGGTGAATGAAATATACCCCACTTTCACTTCATTGCTAAAATTTAAGAAAACTTCAATCAAGGTACAAAATCAAAGAGTAAATGGTCGAAATCGATTAAATGTCATTTATGCCAGCAAGAGCATAACTTATATGATTGCGAAGAATACAAATCTCTATCAGGGAAAGATCGTAAGCAGGTTACTATTAATGCCCAAGTGTGTTTAAATTGTTTATATCCGGGGCATAGCAGCGTCAGTTGCCCATCAAGACAAAGTTGTTAGGTTACGTGTGTCATCAAAAGCACTATACATCATTGCATGAGGCTCTTCACTTAAAAGACAGTTCCCAGAATCAAGAAAAGCATATCGAGCCGACAACGGTCCCAAGCAACATTAATCACACAAAATTGTGTTCAAAAGCTAAACGTAAAACGTCGGAATTGCAGATTGCCAATTGCTGGTCTAATTTCTTCATCAACCACCAAGGGCGTTGTCACCTTGTCGATATCACCACATTTCTCCAATGACACAAAAATTAAATTAGATGCATTAATCGTTGATAAATTTCAAGCTAGGCTACCTCGTGTTATTGAAAATATAATCAAAAGTTGGAATGAATTGAATACCGTGCCATTAGCAGATCCTCTTTCTAGCGAAATAAACAACATTGATCTTATTGTAGGAGCTGACCACTTTTTCGAAATACTTACATTTCCAGCTTTGGTGGCCGTGGCACGGGTTCAATTTCTCATAGAAGATTGCGATTCCTGGCCTGTATCTATTTCTACGAATAATTTTGATAAAAATGTATTGGAATCTAGTAATATAATGATTTCTTTACTTGCAGATCATTTTTTGGATAAACTTTTTACAGTAATTTCATCGTCTGTAAGAATCAAGAGAGTCGTAGCCTACGCTATACGGATATTCAAAGTGAAACTGGCAAAGGTGAAAAACATTAAAATATTAACGAGGTTCTTAAACTCAGAAGAGCTGGAGGAGGCTGAAGTTGTAATTATCAAGCGAGTAACGGGAAGCTAAAACAGTTATCCCCATTCCTCGACGAAAGCGGCATTCTTCGTGTCCGTGGCCGATTAAAAAATTCGCTGATGTCATACGAGCAAAAGCATCCTGTCATGTTACCTGGATCACATCCAATTAGCTACTTAATATTAGTGGCAATTCATAATCATAATTTCCATTCGGGCATAAGTTTACTTCTACATCAATCGCGACAGAAATATTGAATAACAGGCGGTAGAAAACTAGTGCGCAAGGTTGTGCATAATTGTATCGTATGCCGTAAACTTTTACCAAAGCCATTTGCACAATGAATGGGAAACTTACCTTCTGTTCGCACTATTATATCATATCCATTCTGTAACACTGGGATCGATTATGAGGGTCCAATTTCCATTAGCACAAAATAGGGTCGTGGAGCAAAACATATTAAATCATATCTTGCAGTGTTCATATGCCTTACCGTAAAGGCTATTCATGTTGAATTGGTTTCGGATATTAGTGCAGATGCGTTTCTAAACGAGTTCAAGCGATTCATAAGCCGACGAGGAAAGCCGACGAACGTTAACAGCGATAATGGTACTAATTTAAAAGAAGAAGAATTCAATGGTTTTATGGCACATCAGGGCATCCAGTGGCATTTTATTCCTTTCTCCGCCCCAAATTTTGGTGGATTGTGGAAGTCAGCTGTCAAAATGATAAAGCGACATTTGATTAAATCATGATTTAGATGATTTCCCCCATACCCATCCCTGTCGCTACTTATAACTATAATTTAGTTCAAGCTATAATACATAGTTTCAGCAATCTGCCACTAAGATTCTAGGAGTTTGATCTGTAATAGGCGCTGTTCTGTAATGAATTATAATTAAAGTTATCAGTAACTAAAATTAAAATTATAAGACGGTAATATACTCTGTTACCAGATATTAACTAAAATTAAAAATCAAAATATAAATTGCACCACCAATTTAGTCAAGAACTGTATGTAATGGTATTATGACACTCACACTGGCTAGTTTTTCGCATTGTTCTAATGATTAAAAATGAAAATAGAACAAGCCAAATAATGTGTATACAAATTATTTATAAGAGTGAGTGTATACAATATAGCGCAAAAAATTCAAATAAATTCGTGAACACTACACAGTAAAAAAAAAATTGAATTTTCAATATAAATTTTATAAACTTTGTCTCATAAATTTAAATTTTAATGTTATAATACACAATAATACAATTTTTACGTTCATTTTCCTGCAAAATTTAAATTTTCTGTATTTTTCAACTGGCATGTAAAATTACGTGAAATGTATCTCATATTTGTAAACCAAATCAAACAATTTTACTTTCCTCTTTAAATTTGGGAGAAACAATGTTTAATATAGCAATTTAACGGAAAAAAGTCAACTGTAATATTCGTGGTCGTATTGTATTTTTATATCGTGTAAAGTTCTTGAAGACGAAGAGTGTGGTTCAGTGTTAAATAGTTTAATAAAAACAAAAATTAAAACGTGCGGATTAGTTTGGTTTAATTATTTTAAAAACATAATAACTACATAGTTAAACGTTACGGTAAGTATACTTAGATATACCATTGTGTAAAAATGTTAAATTGATTTGTGTATAATAATTATATTTAGTGGAAGTACACAGTTTTTAATTTTCAATATGTACATAAAACGGACAAAGGTAGTAGTGTAAAAGCGTATGTCCTGGAACACCCCAAATGGGGTGGATTTTTATATGTAAATTACAACAACACAAACGATTACATATGTTTTTTAATATGAAGATTACAGTAGAACCACGATAATTAAATCTCTATATAAAATGTAAACGTAAGTATATAATTTTATTAAAAATCCGTTGTTCAACTGTACATTAACTGTACAATATTTTTTTAAGACATTTTGTTAGATGGCAGCACAGTCATAAACTTTAAGCTTTGAACTTTTTAATATTAATTAATTTTTCGATAGATGGTGCACATTTCTTACAGTTTAATTATCAACCACGATAACTAAAACTCTATATAAATGTATCTAAAATCAGGTATTCAACTGTAAATTATTATTATTTTCCAACTTTATCTGTAGGTGTCACTTTAAAAGCTTATTTTATGTACATGGTTTGTAACTTGGTTCAATATACAGTTTTATTATCAACCACGATAACTAAAACTCTATATGAATTTATCCAAAATCATGTATTCAACTGTATATTGTTATTTTTTAAAACATTATCTGTAGATGTCACATTTCAAAGTTTATGTATATTCTGTAAACATGGTTTGTAACTTAAACGAATAATATTTATTTTTTAATTGAAATTGGATACTACAAAGTTATAATAATATTTTATAATTTAACCTTGGCATTGAAAAAAAAAAAACTAGTTCATCGTACAATAAATAAAAATTGTAAAATGTAATCAGCATAAAGTAAGAAAAGAAGATAAGAAAAAAATTGCATAATTGAAATTGGATAGTACGTTATATGTATTAATATTTTATAATTTAACCTTGGCATTGAAATCTTCATCATAATTTTTTTATTTTACCAACTTTATCTGTATATCATCTTTTTAAACTATACATTTAACGAAAATAAAATTATTTTCTATTAAGAAGTTATAAAAGGGCACGCATTTATTGTATGGTACATTAGAATAATGTATATTGTTAGACCGTTTACAATGATGGTTGCGGGACCATCAGGGTGTGGAAAAACTACTTTCGTTATAAATTTATTAAAACATTTGAATGATGGTAGAAAAGTAAATAAAATTGTATGGTGTAATGGAAACTCAAAAGCGATACCACAAGATATCTACGAAACAAATCAAATAGAAATTATAAAAAATATCCCAGACACCTTCGAAAATTGTGAAGACGGAAGTATCATAATATTGGATGATCTAATGACAGAAGCTTATAATAAAAATATTTGCGAACTTTTTACCAAAGGTTCACATCATAATAATTTGTCTGTTATTTTAGTAACTGAGAATGTGTTTCACCAAGCAAAATATTGTCGAGATATTTCTTTAAATTGTAAATATCTGGTAGTTTTTAAAAATCCCAGAGATAGATCTCAGATTTGTTCTCTAGCAAGACAAATATACCCTGAAAACACAGCAGAACTTATGAGGGTATATAACGAGGCTACTTCGAGAGCTCACGGTTATTTACTATTTGATTTAACACAGTCAGCCAATGATTTATTTCGTTTCCGTACAGATATCTTAAAAAAAGATTATTTTACATGTTATTGTCCAACTATTTTATTTGAAAATAAAAACGTGTGTATAAAAAATGAAACGATTGAAGGCAAACAAACATATTCTACATGTGCTAAAAAAGTGTAACCCACAAACGAGAAAAGCGCTACTTAAGGTCTGTCCCCCGGAAGTTATAAAAACTTTATGTGAAATATCACTGAACACATTAAATGGAAACAATAGAATTTCTAAACAGTGTAAAACAAAATTAAAAAAGTATAAAAGAGAACTTCGCAGCTTGGCTTGTCCAAAACTGGGTCTCTCTTCAAAGCGTAAAATTCTTCTACAAAAAGGTGGATTCTTACCCGTTTTAATCGGTACTATTTTATCAGGATTGATAGGCCAAATAATTAATCAGTCATCATGAGTAATTTACAACGGATGATTGTTATACAACCAGAAATTTTCGAAAAAATTAAAAAATATTTAATTGATGATAGTAAACTATCGGAATTAGATAAAAATATGAAATCAATTCTACATAACAACAAACTAACTGATTTGAATAAGTGGCATCTATATAGGCAGAACTTATTAACATATTCATCAATGAAAAGAAAAAATGCTTATAAGAATAAATTTAATTGGCATCAACCAGCAATACGTCATGTTCAAGGAGTGGGAGTTCAAACTAAAAGAATTTTTTATACAGACCAAGAAGCAAATACAGATTCATCATCAGAAGGCTTTGATATTGGTACACAAACTGATATACCTAAAGTTGAAGAGGTGTACACAAATGTTGATGAAAAAACTAAACCAGATTTTACACAATTAGACACAGAAGAAATATTTGAAAATAATGACGGTGTATTTGATGTTGATGATGATGATGATGGTGATGATGATGATAGGATTGTTTCTGAGGAGTATATTGATCCAAAAGAAATTTTGCGGGAAAGAGCTTCTTCAGACTCTAACATGTACAGAACATTTGAAATGAAAGACGGTGCAACAATCTCTGTTCCAACAAAAAAATATATTTTTAAAAACCGCAAAGATCTTCAGCCTCCAAAACCAGGATCAATGCAATCATCACAGGACCCACCTAAGAGGAAAAGTGAACGTACGTTAACAGTTCAAACAATAAAACGTAGTGAACAAGAACGCTTACGAAAACATCCTTGGACAAGAATGAAATAAAAATTATAAAAATAAAAAGTTATATAAAGGATAAAATCGGTGTTTTTATTTATTAATTTATTAGTTATTAATGAGAACAGTGATGGATAATTTCACACACGTAACTCTTTTAAGTAACAGTTCTTTAAAATATTACCCAAACAATTCATTATCGAGGTTCACGGTTAAACTTCCTAACACTATAAATTTGGATCCTAATGAGAAATGGTATGTTGGTCTAACTAACGTTGCTCATACTTCCATAAGTGAACAAACAAAAATTACAATTAAAACGCCATCAAAATACATACTTCCTTTAAACGTTGAATTAATAATATTTTTATATGCAACTACCCCTAAATTTTATCAACCAATCGAAGAAGCTAATTTCTTTGATCGGTATAACTCATCAACTGAATTAGTTAGAATCAATTATAACAAAGAAGAACCATATATTCAGCTACCAGCGTTGAAAGGTGTTAACCCTTTAATAAAATGTCATCAAGAGTACACACTTGAGGAATTTTTTGATGTAATATTTTCTCAGATTAAAATAACGAGATGGCCAGAGTTTATAGAATCTTTACAAATGGAAATTAAAAATTTCAAAGCAACCAAAGAGAATGAAGCTAAAATAAAAAATATTAAAGATAATTATATTGATGTGAAGACTAAGATCAATCCATTTCCATTTTACATGTGTTTTTATTGTAATATAATCAAACCGAGAACTATTGGGGATGCATCTGTATCATGCTTGTATATGCATCCCCTAGGAACAGACGTTGATAGAAGCATATCTCGATCATATCAAATAGATAATGTTCAATATTGCCCCATTGAAAAGTATAATATATCAGAGATCAGTATTTTAATAACTGATGAAACTGGTGAACAAATTAATTTTAAAGATGGACTTTTTATGACCTACCTAGTACTTCACTTTCGCAAAGGTATATAAAGAGGTATCTTACGGATTTCATTAATTACAAATGGATAACTATTACGCAAAGTACTACGCTAACCAATCCGGCGGTGGTGGCTATAACAATGAAGATTTTGGTCCACTATTACGATCTCAAAGAGTATATCAAAAGGGAAGAGGATTAGGAGGATTTTTCGGCGGAATATTCCGTTACTTAAAACCAATATTAACATCAGCCCTTCATGGCTTAACAAGTGAAGCACTTCAAGTTGGTTCAGACATTCTTCAGACACAAAAGCCGATTAATGAAATACTTCGTGATAGATCAATACAAGTGGTTGATAAATTACGAGATAAAGCAGCAGACAAAATTAAACAAATGTCTGGTACAGGAGCTAAAAAATCAATAAAAGGCTGCTTGAAAAGCCGTTGTAAACAGTTGAGAGTTGTTCGTGACAGCGTGAAAAAGAGAAAAAATATATTAAAAAATAAAACAAACAAGAAACGGATTATTGATATTTTTACATAATGGCGTTTACAGAATGCATGAAATCGGAGCTAGATTTATTTCAACCACCTTCAATTCAAACAAGTATTTTAAAAAATGAAGAAGTAGCATACAAACCTATAACCAGTTTAGAAAATCAGTCGGTTATTGAATTTGCTTGTTACAGTCATGGTGATTCATATTTAGATTTATCATCAATAAATTTATGTCTGAAATTTCAAGTAACTAAAAATGATGGCAAATTATATGTAGAGGCCGACAAAGATCAGCCTAGTTTAGTTAACAATATGCTGCATTCCCTGTTTCATCAAGTCAATATTTCTTTAAACGGAAAGAATATAAATTCAACAGATGGGAATTACAGTTATCGAGCATATTTAGAACAATTATTAAATTATGGTGATGATGCATACAAAACACATTTGCAATTATCAGGATGGAGTTTGGAGACAAAAAATCTTGATAATCTTGCTGAAAACGATGGATTAAAATTAAGAACAGCATTAACTAAAAACAGTGGAATTGTAGAAGTATATGGAAAATTGCATGCTGACATGCTCAATCAACCTTTGCTATTATTAAACAATGTAGATTTACGAATTTCGTTAACATTGAATAAACCGGAATTTTATTTACTCGGTGCTGATACAGATACTTCGATTGTCAAAATTACAGAAGCTACACTTTACTTGAGACATGCTCATGTAAATCCAAATATTTTAATTGCACACCATAAAATGCTTGAAAATACAACAGCAAAATATCACTATAAGCGTAACGAAATTAAATCATTTACAATTCCTGCCGGAGGAAACTCAATTTCACTAGATAATATTGTTCTAGGACAGCTCCCAACAAATCTAATATTTACAATGGTAGATAATGATGCATATTCTGGGAAAAGATCTAAGAATCCATATAATTTTAAAAATAATAAAATAACATCGTTCGCAATTTATATAAATGGGGTTCAAGTTCCTAGTGCACCGATTGAAATGAATTTTGCAGATGGGTCCAGTTACGCTAGAGCGTATTCAACAATATTTACATCGAGTGGAATTTTACACACACCTCAAGGAAATTTGATTACCAAAGAAATGTTCAAGAATGGCTATTTCCTGTTAGCTTTTGATCTAACTTCGGACATGTCAAGTACTTTATCATGCAACTCTCTAATGAATCAAGGAAGTTTAAGACTCGAGGCACGATTTGGGGAAGCTCTTAAGACAACTAAAACATGTTTAGTGTACTTGGAATATGATACAACTCTAGAAATAGATAAAAATCGTAATATTGTAACGAATTATTAATAATATAAATACCTCTTATATCCTAAATAAAAAGTTAGTTTATACTAATACACATGATGATTGCCAATACAACAACTACTTTAGATATTCAACAAGCATTGAAAACACATAAATTTACTAAGAAGTATTTTCAAGGTGTTTTTGCAATAAACACAATCCCAAAGAGGGTTAAATCAAAACCTGCTTTATATGTTATTAATACGGACAAATCAAATCAACCAGGGCAACATTGGTTAGCTGTTTATTTTCCATCAAATGGATGTGGAGAATTTTTTGATTCTTACGGAAGATCACCAACGAAATATCCTGAGATTAATAGATTTCTAAAATATAACAGTAAATGCATTACATACAATAATAAACAATTACAAAGTTTATTCACCGGAGTTTGTGGCCAATATTGTTGTGTATATTTGTTAAATAGATGTAAACGTAACTCAATGAAAAAATTTATAAAATTATTTAATGTTAAAAACCATATTGAAAATGATGTAAAAATAAAGAAACTTTTTAAAAAAGAATTTCCTAAGGTTTTAACTACAAGAACAAAAACAAACATGATTCATCACGTTTTAGGAATTTTGTAGAAAGGTTATTTAAGTTCATCGATAAGAAGAATAAAATATGATTTTATTAACATGTATGAAAGGGATAGTACCACTCTTGAAGAGTATAAATACGGAAGTTATTTTTATGAAAAACTAGTTTACATTTACCTTGAAACACAAACAATATGCTTAAAGTAAAAAGCGTTAATAATTTAATTAAAAAAAAGATGGCAACCATACCTAATTTATTGTTGTCTCATACATATTTTTTAAATGATCAACATACAAGTTATCTAAATGTTGGTTATGATATTAACACTTTTGAAACTACTATAATCTTGTTCAAAAATACAATATTTCATACACTAAGTGCTGAAATGTGGACGACTACAATTTTCAATAATTTACCAACAATAAACAACCACTTCAATGGTAACATTTCCTTTGCTGAATTACCAAAAACGAATGGAAATTGTGATGTAAAGCTAACCAGCAGAAATAATGAGAGACGTATTATATTTACGAGTGGAGGGAAGAAAATCGTTTTAAATTCCAAAGAATGGGAACGCTGCTCATCTTTATCATCATTTTTGCAATCAATCATTATCTGGAGCGAAACAGTACGGACTGATGTTGCTAATTATTTCTATTTATACAAAGAAAAATGTTTCGATCAGCTAACATATTCTCTACAAATACAGGATTTTTTTATACCGCCAGTAACAGGATACAACTATTTTAATTATTCAAGATTGTTTAATGAAATACCAGTTTTATGTAAGGAAAAATTAATAAATGAACTTTGTACTCGTACACTAAGAAATTAATGAATAAAAACAATTTATACTTTTTTCAAATCAATTTTTTATTTCTTAAATATTATTTTTACAATGAATTACACCGTCTTGAATCCATTTGGTTTGAATATTATCGATAAACTCTTCACCTCTAATGTTTTTAACGTGTCGGCATGCGGGAAACCAAAATGCATGTTCCGTCCATATTTCATTGGTGATATTCCAATCCTCGAGAACTCCTTTGCAGCTGAAACACTTGATACAGTCGTCCACGCCTGTGTAGTAAAATCCAGCTCGAGATAGTTCTAATGGATCGATGAACCATTTGTTCCATAACTTCTCGAATGATTTTAGCCGACTCTGCACCTTATTCATTCCACCTTCTAACCCGTATAAACCGCATGTATCTCCTTGTTCCTCTCGATGTACTGGTGAATCCATTTAAATGAGGTTTTTTACTTTTCGCGTGTGACTCGAACAATGTACAAATCTATACTAGATCTAGATAAACTCTCGTATATTTGAAAATGATGTTTTCAGAGGGGCCACGTGATGTACATATACATGTTGACTTGTTTGATTAACCATGATTAAACATGTTTATTGACCTTATTTTACGAATATGGATGTTGAAATCATTGAACGTAACTTGATATGATGACAAAGGTTTGTATTTAATCGATACTTCGTAATATTTATGCTGATGTGGTAAGATTGGAAAAAACTGCGCGTGTTTAAAAGTCAACTTAAACCATAATAAGTATAAATTATAGTGAGCTTCTTTGAAAATTATCAGTTTGATAGTAAGCATAAGATTGTTAACAACCAACCAACCATGGATATTCGTCAACAACTTTTAGAAAAACTCAACAATGTGCCAAGGTTTGCTGAGAAAAAAATAACCAAATTTGAAGATCTGGATGTGGGTAGAAACTACGTGGTACAAGAAGTCAAATCAGTCAACACGAGATATGGCGTGAAAATCCTAATAGAGACTGATGAGAACATCATATTTATGCCGGAGCGATTCAACGTTTTTAATGATCGAGAAATACAAAATTTAAACCATTTGTGTAAAGAACACTTAACTATGGTAAAAACTGATAGATATAATGTTCATTTTATATAAATAAATAAATAAATAAAACAATATTATATATAAAATTATTTAGAAAAAGTATTTAATTTCAAAACAATCTTATTATGGTTTTCGACTCCGCTACTTCTCTGTTTTCAACACTATGGGCAAATTAGCTAACATTTATTATGTTAAAGATCATTCATTTTGATGAATGTTATAGTGATCATAATCCAAGATATCTCTCGTTTTAAATAAATCCTAAACATTATGAGGAAACAATATTTTATATATACCAATCCAAAATTCATATGCTTTCATTATTAATTCATCCACTTACATAAAATGAGTCGGATTCAAATAGTGAATGAATTGCATAAGCCAGCACGTAAAAATTTTATACGCAGACATGTTAAAATTAAGGGTATTGATGACTTATGGCAAGCAGATCTCGTGGAAATGATTCCATATTCAAGAGAAAATGCTGGTTTTAAATATCTTCTAACTGTAATCGATGCTTTTTCTAAATTTGCTTGGGTTGAGCCTATAAAGAAAAAAACATCACAGATGATTGTTGGTGCTTTAAAAAAAATTTTCAATGAGAGTAAAAGAGTACCAAAGAATCTACAAACGGATATGGGAACTGAATTCTATAATAAAGATTTCAAACAGCTTGTGAAACAGAAAAATATTAACCACTATTCAACATTTAGTCCAATAAAAGCATGTATAGTAGAAAGATTTAATCGAACTCTTAAGGAAAATATGTGGAGGAAATTTAGTCTTCAAGGATCTTACAAGTGGCTGAATATTTTAAAAAAATTAGTGAAAGATTACAACAATAAAAAACATAGGACAATTAAATTAGCACCTGTAGAAGTTACTATGGCAAATGAAAAACAAATTTTAAAACAAGTGTATACATATCCTAAGTTAATGCAAAAAAATAAATTTAAAGTTGGGGATTTCGTTCGAGTTAGCAAATTTAAAACCGTTTTCGAAAAAGGTTATACTCCAAATTGGACTACTGAAATATTTAAAGTTGTTAGTATTAACAACAAATTTCCTGTAACGTATTTACTTGAGGATTATAAGGGACAGCTAATATCAGGCCGGTTTTATGAAAAAGAGCTGCAAAAGACACATCATCCTGACACTTACCTCGTAGAGAAAGTTTTGAAGAAGAAAGGTAATCAAGTTTATGTTAAGTGGCTAGGTTTTGAATCATCACATAACTCGTGGATAAATAAAACAGATTTAATTTAAACTTTATATTTTTTTTTTTTATTTTTTTTATTACCGATTAAAATTTTCTTAATTATTAAAACTACTTAATATATAATTTTGGTTTAATATTTTAATTTAAAACTAAAAGACATTAAATGTATTATATATATTATATTTAAGAAATATAAAATGTATTATTAAACTAATAAAAATAAAAATTATCAATTTCTTTATTACCCCATGCCAAAGTTTTGTATGAATTTGGAATTACAAATCTTTTATCATCAAAATTTGATAACGCTACTTTGTTTAACAATTGAGTATATAGGTTGTGTCTAATACTTCTAAAATTTAATTGTGATCTAATTATATTATCATTTTTATTTAAACAATTTTTAAAATCATTTAATGATATCGAATCTGAAACTACATTTTTTTTTACACCTTTTATTTTCTTAATTATTTCATTATCATCTTCTAAGCTTATACAGTATGATTTTGCTCTAATCCCAATAAATTCTGTCAAAATTTTACCACAACATTCATCTTTAAACATTCCTAAAACTTTTTTATTAACTAATGGAAGATTATATATGTTATTGGATGGATAATCAGAAGTATCAAACTTCTCATTTAAATCAGGCTTGATATCTTCATAAAAATCCATAGTTTGAATATCATATATTAATGAATCCGTATCAGTATATAAAAGTGAAGCATTATCATCATACTTCGTCTTAATATAATCATAATGAAAATCATACATTAGAGTTTTGGATAATTCTAAAACACAGAAACCCACATAAATGGGTTTATTATACGTAACCGATAATCTATTCATTTGAATAGCTACCAAATTTTCGTCAAATATTGCTGAAGAATGAAAATTAGGTTTGCTGATCAAAGTATTTGCTCCAAATCTGTTTCCAATATTTTCCCAATGTGATACTAATCTTACATCTGTTCTCTTGTCAACATTTTCAATTGTTTTACCAAAAACACTATTATTTTTTAATTTATACAAATCTTTATCAAACGCATTTAGAGCTTTAGTCCTAAGATCGGTATTCAAATCTATATATGATTTGAGCCATGGTTTTTGACTAAACTTTAAAACTCTATGTATTTTAGATAATATTAGTCCATTTTTAATACATTTCTTTAAATTTGTTTGATGAATGACGTATGCTTTTTTAGGTTCTAGGTTAGCAATTAATTTATTTTGTTTTGCACTTTCGTATGGTGGCTGTATATTTTCCATACAAAATGGTAAATCATTATGCTTTTGGTGTAATTGATCAGGATATTCTAAATCAACTTCTAGAATATAACCTGATTCTGATTCATTATCTGTTAAATGATCGAAATTAAATTTATCAAGTTCTGCTGAATCAAGAAATCTGAAATCAGCATAAGGGAGTGATTGGCTCATAGCCCAGCCATATAGATTATTAGCATCTAAATAAACAAGAAAATTAGAATCTATATCATTATTATAATTTTTCATGTATTTGTTATTTGCTTTAGCATATCGTTTGGAGCACTGTGTTAATCCGCCACGAATACCTTTTTTAATAAAATTTATCATATCAATGTCTTTTAATAATTCTAATTTGATTTTGGTGAATTTAAGCATGGCATCCCAACTTAAACCTGGGGCTGTGAAATAATGGGCCGGGTCTAGATCGTATGTTTGCATACAAACTTTCCGGAAATTTTCAAATATGTCGGCTAAAATAAGTACATCTGATTTTAAATATAAGTCGGAATAATCACCTAAATTTTTACATTTAAATGTTTTCCATACATTTAGAGCATGATTATATTGCTCATCAGATATATCAGTATTTTGTAATTTGTTAAAAAAATGATTTCTGGATGGTAATTCAGTTTCATCATATTTTTTAAAACTATCTACATAATCGTATGGGAAAACACCTTTTTTCTTTATAAGATTAAATTCATTTTGATTAGAAAAACTCTTTCTAACTTCATCGAATTGAGAGTCATTAAGATTGTTAGCTAGTTTATCAAGACTAGCTGCCATAAATTTAAATGAATCTACAAACCTCAATTTAATTTTTTTAATCTCATTAATTTTGAACATTTTTGTAAATGAAATATATCGCTCCTTATTCTGAGCAATTAAATCTATTTGTTCCGTATCAAAACCTAATTCTTTTATGATAAAGTGCGAATCATAGCCACTTAAATTGTGAAAAAATATTGGTATGAAATCTGCTATCTTATAATTTAAATTGCATTTAGTATGCGCAGCACCTCTAAATTTTCCTGTTAAATGGCAATGGTCCATAACTTTATAGTTTTCATCATCATTAAAATCACCGTTACAAATATGACATTGATTTGATAAATTGTAATTTAATTGCTCCGTGCAGGAAAGTTTTTTCATTTTTCGATTTATGTGTAGGTCATTGTATATAATTTCTAAATCCTCTTTTATTTTATCAATGAAAATTTTTCCACAATCACTACCTCTGTATGTAACAAATTTAGATTTACTATCATTATATGAACATTTAATGTAATATCCAAAACTACTGGGTTCATGTTTTAAAATATTTTCAGTAAATGATGTTATAGGATTTAGAGTACACGAATCAATTGGTTTTAATATTGCTTCGAAGTCGCAATATATCACGTATGGGACTTGTAATTTATGATTATAATTTCTAAATTCTAAAATATCATTATCTTTATTAGGGAGCACACATTTAATTTTGTTACATCCATGTTGTAGATGAATATTTAATTTTTCTTCAGTATGAAAAAAAATTAAACATCCATCACAAATGAATTTTTTATTTGTTCTTTTTGATAATTGTTTGTGCACTAACGTATTTAATTTTTTTATAAAACAATAATGACTATTTACACCATCGTCTATATACAACAAATTAACGTGGTGTGATTTTTTCGAATTTGTATAATATAAAGGTCCCACAATTTGATTACCTTCTATCCCATACACATTTACACTTATATTATTCTGATTTTCAAATTGTGGGATGTCTTTTAATGGCATGGGGAAACTAAGATTACTTAAATTTAAGATAGAACTATAATGAGGATAAGAATTACACCGTTGAGGATTTGCTACATTAAGATATTTGCTAGCCATGATCGACCAGGCGAAGCAGGCTTGATCTGAATTTTGGACATTGATTATAGCCTTTTTATCTTTAAAAAATTTTGGGAGAGGTATGTAAGAGGACCCTCTCATAGGACTATATTTATTAAAATTCACTTCAATGAACAATACTTTGTCCATAGCCCATCCAGACTCTTTCTCCTGAAACTCCTCACTCAGAGTATTGAGGGTGCAAACAATCTGAGAAAATATCTCATTCAAATCAGTAGCTTCCGTTAAAATTGCATTTTTAGTATTAAATGATTTTATTGAACTAACATTTGATTCATTTTTCAAATCATATTTGGTGAATAAACCAAACAATTCAAAATTTGTTTTAACAGCTTTAAATGATTCTGTTTGAAGCTGTATTAATTTGATTATTTTATGTTTTATAGAACACATAAAATCATTTATACTAATATAGTTATTAGGTACATCTGAAACCCTATAACTAATTATTCTGGATTTAAATGCATTGCTAATGATTCGAATGTTTTCATCATCATTCTCATTATAGTTTTGTAAACAATTATTTTTATGTAATAATGATCTATAATGATTAAACAGATTTTTTTTTGGAACACTTACATTACAATCACCACATAAAACGTTAGCAGCCTCAGCGGGTGCATCATCCGTTTTCCTTCTCTTAGCGGCTACTACAGCTATCCTTGAATTTGATGGAATAGATGATCCTGGCTGTTGTAAATTATCAAGACGATTACATCTCTTTTGGTGATAATCCAGCTTTCGTTTATTGATATATGTACATCCACATATATCGCATAACGTCTTTTCTGTTGGATGCTGATTTTCCTGGTGACGTTTTAGATGGTCTTTTGACGAAAAAGTGAACATACATAATTCGCAGTTGTTCATTTTAGTATTAATTATCTGTAATATAGTAAATAATAATAATAATAATAATAAATATTTCTAATAATATAATAAAAACTTTTTATATATTTAAACTTACTTTTTCTTTAATGCTGAAATTATTTTTATTTATTCAAATTTAATATATTTAAATTGATATACAATAAAAACAGTATTTGAATTAAGTTTTCTTAATTTATTACAACACGTATAAATCAGCTTCGCAAATCTGTATCAATGCTGATTTTATTTTTATTTATTTAGATTTATTAATTCACAAAATAATTAACAAAACGTTTCTATATTTATGCAATAACACTAATAACAGAACTTCACAAATTTCTTGTAGATTTTAATGACCTTATTCACTTTAATAATATATTAAGTCATGTATATTAATTAATGTGTTAGATTTTAATGACCTTAGCAGTTTATTCACGATGATTTTTGTTATATGTACATGTATGTATATGTGAATAATTTTATTTTTTATGAAACGCGATATATCAGGTTAATACACTTCAAAAGCGAATATTTTTCTCTTACATAGACAGAAATTAATCATAATCAATATTTTTTACTTTATTACAGTTGAGTACCTAAAAAATAAACTTTCAAAGACACTTGAATACTTGATTTTGGATAAATTCATATAGAGTTTTAGTTATCGTGGTTGATAATAAAACTTTATATTGAACCGAGTTACAAACCATGTACATAAAATAAGCTTTTAAAGTGACATCTACAGATAAAGTTGGAAAATAATAATAATTTACAGTTGAATACCTGATTTTAGATACATTTATATAGAGTTTTAGTTATCGTGGTTGATAATAAAACTGTATATTGAACCAAGTTACAAACCATGTACATAAAATAAGCTTTTAAAGTGACACCTACAGATAAAGTTGGAAAATAATAATAATTTACAGTTGAATACCTGATTTTAGATACATTTATATAGAGTTTTAGTTATCGTGGTTGATAATTAAACTGTAAGAAATGTGCACCATCTATCGAAAAATTAATTAATATTAAAAAGTTCAAAGCTTAAAGTTTATGACTGTGCTGCCATCTAACAAAATGTCTTAAAAAAATATTGTACAGTTAATGTACAGTTGAACAACGGATTTTTAATAAAATTATATACTTACGTTTACATTTTATATAGAGATTTAATTATCGTGGTTCTACTGTAATCTTCATATTAAAAAACATATGTAATCGTTTGTGTTGTTGTAATTTACATATAAAAATCCACCCCATTTGGGGTGTTCCAGGACATACGCTTTTACACTACTAAAGGTAATGTTGATAACCTGATAATCTTTCGAATTTATATACAATTTTAGATCATTGCAGAGTTATTGTCGAGATTTACAAATCATTTGATTATTCGTGTTGTATTACCAAGCAAAAATTAAAAATGTTTGTTTGTGGCAATTGCAGCGTATCGTGTGATGACGAAGAAAAATATTTTTTTCCATAGTAAATGCCATAAAAATGATTCAAATCCAATTTTTAAATGCGTATTTAGTGATTGTAATAGACTGTATTCAAAATTTTTAAGTTTTAAGTCTCATTACTATAGAAACCATCATAAAATTAAAAGTAAATTACAACCAGATAGCACGTACTTGGAATGTCAATTGAAAAATTGTAATTATAAATCTTTGGTAATCGAAGAACTGTTGCGACATTTACTAAGGCACTTGCGCTTGAAGCAAGCCAATTCTATTATTTGTCCAATTAGCGGGTGTGTGAAACCCTTTAGAAATGAAAAAACTTTCAGAAACCACATCAATAGTTTACATAAAATAAGATTATTTTCAAACATAAAGTCAAACCATCATTTAGAGGTAGGTACACTCAGAGTGCAAGATCTAGCAGTATGTAGCACATATGACTATGAAAAAAGATTGGAAACATCTACAAACTTTCCTGGGCCCTTCGTAGAATGCGATGATAATTTAGCCAATATGATTGATATTAAAAGTGTTACTAATATTTTATTAACCAATCTAAAATGTGAACATAACATTCCAGAAAGAATATTATCTCTAATCGCCGATAATTTGTTAGAATGCTCTAATTTACTTGAAACGACTGTTCGTCAATCCATCGAAAATGTTTTTAGTCAGTGCGATGCTCAAAATGAACTGAAACATAAAGTTTTAGCAGCAATCCTTCCTCAGCTTAATTTAGTTTCCCACAATTCATTATCAAGTTATAAACGCAAACAAAAGTTCTGCTCTGAAAATTACATTAAGCCTATTAAAATAAACCTGGGTGTGAATAACTACCACAAATCTTGCTTCTACTACTACATTCCAATAATTGAAACACTTAGACATTTATTTCAGGACCCGTCAATTTTATCACAGTTTAACTCCAATCATGAAACAAATTATTCGAAATTTTGTGATTACACCGATGGCTTTTTATATAAAAACAATAACTTTTTTTATCAACAAAAGCGAATAGAACTTCTACTTTATACTGATGCATTTGAAGTGTACAATCCTCTAGGATCTGCTAAATCCAAACACAAAATTATAGCAATTTATTTTATGATTGGAAACTTAAATACCTATAACAGATCTAAAATAAACAACATAATGCTGGCGTTGCTGTGCACAGAATCGCATGTTAAAACATTCGGTTTGAATAAAATTTGTGAAAAATTACTGTTAGATCTAAAGAAACTAGAATCTTCAGGTATTGTTTTTAATGAAGAGGGAGGCACTATTAAAGGGTCTGTAATAGCAATTTGTGGAGATAATTTAGGTGCTCATCAAATAGGAGGGTTTCTAGACAATTTTAGTTCGTCAGAATATTTTTGTAGGTTTTGCTATTTAACAATGAAAGAATTTAAAGAAACGTATCGCACAAGAAGTCAATTAAGATCTACCTCTTCCTACGGTATAGATGTTGAAGGTTTAAGATTACAAGATTCTGTTCATGGAATTAAACACAATTCTTGTTTCAATGAGTTACAGTTTTTTCATGTTAGCAATCCTGGTCTGCCACCGTGCATTGCACATGATTTATATGAAGGTGTCATTGCATTCGACATTTGCCTAGCAATTCATTATTTCGTGAATAATCACTGGTTTTCTTACGATTATCTAAATCTTAATTTGAGCCGTTTAGAAAAAAAATTAAAATATAATGTGAGTTTTCCGGAAATTAAATGTACTAATAAAAAGCTGACTGGACATGCACTGCAAAACTACTACTTACTAATTTTACTGCCTCTAGCAATGATAGAAAAGATTAAAGATCCTAATGATGTTGTTTTAGAAATGGTCACACACCTCTTACAAATATCACAGATAGTTTCGGCACATATAGTGACACACACACAGGTTCATTTGCTAGAAGGATTAATTGATAGATATTTAGAATTGCGAGTATTGCTCTTTCCGAACGTGCCGCTTAGGCCAAAGCATCATTTCCTGCAACATTATCCGCAACTTATTAAACTGTTAGGTCCATTAATTAAGTTTTCCACAGTACATTTTGAAAGCAAGCACCAATATTTTAAACAGATTGCTGTAAAATCGAGAAATTATGTCAACCTATTAAAAACATTAGCGGAGAGGCATCAAATGATGCAATCATCTCTTATAGGAAACCGCTTCTCTCATGAAATTACAAGCAAGAAACTCGTTAGACTAGAACTTGATAGTTTTTCAATTGATATTCCAGAAATATATGTATTTCAAACAAAGTGTTTGACATATAAAAACATAAAATATTTCTCTGGGCAAGCATTAGTAATTTCGAATCTTTTCAAAGGCAGTTTCTGAAATAGCATATTTAGGAAATTATTTTAGGATGATATATGATTATAAGCTAGGGCTATTCGAAACTACTAACTGCAATGGCTCAATGAATATCGTTACCATTTTAAACCTTTCCTTTCCTTTCCCCTTTATTGAATATAACTTTGGTACAAAAGCATTTGCCACATTACATTCAGCTATACCTATTTATTGGTATGCCTATTTAATTATTTAAGCTTATCTAACCCAATACAATTTAATTTATATTTTATTTTTATTTTGAAGATATTCGGCAAATATTAGGTTCAAAATGGCATCACCGCAACGTCTGTTTATTAAAACATGGGACCGTAATCGTCTAATCAAACAAAGTTTTATGTGCAGCGAAAATATGCAGAGTTTATTTGAAAAAGGTGAGTTTAGTTTTAATGAGAGTTATCCATTTTAATTACACTAGTTATATTATTTTATTTATAGCAAATATTGCAGGCATTCCGGGTTCAATACTAGTACTCGAGTCTGATGGGACGGAGGTTGATGATTTCGAAATACTAGAATACTTCTGCCAGAAAAACGAAATTTTTCAGTTACTGGAAAATTCGTCGCAATGGGTGCCACCACCATCCACTTCATCTTGGGTACCAACAACATCAGATACCGAAAATTCAATAAACTATATTTCTCATGACAAAGTACCGACGAGTAATGATTCAGATGCGAATTCAAACAACATAATTACTTGGATAACGACCAGCAACATTACACCTGCTACAGAAATTGAATCGCCCACGAGTCCATTAACATCAACAATATCCATGTCCAGTGGTAGAATTGCATCACCTGGTTCCGATTTATCTACTAATTCAGGTAACATTGGAGTTAAACAGGTTGAAAAGCTCTTTGCAAATTATGAATTACCATTCAACAAATTATCGGAGAAAGTAATAGAAATGCTAAACCAAGGCAAACAACTCGGACATTTACTTTCCGGTTTTGTCCACCGCATCGTACATGATATGCGACGGAAGTCTTTTTACATACCACAGAAAGTATTCCGAACTATAGCAGCTCGGCTAATTCAACTGCATCCCCTCAGTTTAGCAGTAGTGGACAGTAAAGGTAAAATTATTTGCAATGAGTCAATAGCATTGGCTACTAAATTGTGTAATTATAATAATTACCTTAATCGAATTTCGGAAAACCGCCAATCGACGAAATTATTAAAAAGGAAAACCAATTTGTCGGATGGCGTGCCTAATTTTATTGAGAAAAAAATAGTTAAACAAAAATATCAGACGACGAAGCAAATGCCAAAAAAGCCTGGCTTAAAGAAAATTATGTACGTGACATTTCCAATGACGTATTAAATTTGGAAATTTTAAAAGTTTTCAAACAAACATTTACCCACCAACGTAAATTTATTAACGAAAATCTAACAATTGCCGAGATAAAAGAGCAGTGGCCACATCTATTAACACAAAAGTTCCTAATTTATCATTTTTGCGAATTAATGGAAATTGAAGAAAACTTATTTTTTAATAAATGGGATTTATTAAAAAACACGATTATACAAGTTGGTAAAAAGCATACAAATATAAATCAAAATGACGAAGAAGAAGAAGACTTAAAAGTGTTAAGCATAATAACAACACATTCTAAAGAAAATTTAAATTTCCTGTTGAAAAAATATCCTGTAAGTACTCGTATTTTATTAGATATTAATCATAATATACATTGTCGTTATTAAACTTAATGTTTGATTATCTTTCAGTTGGGAACTACACCAAACAACATAGATGTGCCTTCTTGTACGCCTTACCTTGCTATAATTGGTAATTTATTATTATTTTTAGTTTAGCTAAATCATTTTTGATACCAACAAAATTTTTAAATAACAGATCACGGCGAAAAATATAAAATAATTTATTTGTTCGTTGAAGGCCATTTATTGGACGTCAAATGCGATTGTATTAAGACTGCCGTCCTGCTAACAATGGCTGCCTATTATGTATTCAACATAAAATATCCAGTAGAGCTGTCGCAATCACTGGAGGTTATGCAAAAGGCATTCTTCGACGTAGATCTAAATTCCTCTCGTACGAAAAAAAATAAAATGAATTCGAAATCGAAAGTTGTCAACTTTTTAAAAAAAAATTTACATTAATATTTACACCAATCCCCGAATAGAAGCAACTTTTAGAGTTAAGTTTTGGTACTATATCACCAAAGGCCATTTACCGAATACTAAAGCTGAGCATTATTTAATTTTTTTTTTATTATAAAATTGAAATGTTTATATTATACATAATTACTTTTATATTATTTTAAGATTTACGTGAGTGTTTATGTAAATAAAATACATTTCTTGTATATGCTATTGGAATGGAAAGTTCAATTATTTATTTTTTATAATACGTACAATGAATTCTAAAAATAAATATTTAAAGACAATTTTGAGATTTTGGTTTATTTATATAATTTTATATAAGGAAATTATTAACCAATTCATTCTTCAATGGATGAATTTATTCAATTAATTCATTCAAAATCGTATGTGAATTAATACGTATAAATACAGGAAGTACGTAAAATTACAAACTTTTTGAAGTAATTAAGTGCTAAACTTTTCTCGTAAAACCACGAAGTTTAAGTAAAATTATAAGGTTTTTCATGCAAACTTATTACAAGACTTTACTAGTAAATTTATGGTATACGCATGATTTAATTTTAAATTTATTTTTTTTTTTTCACTTTTCATGTAATTTTATGAGAAAAGGTCCGGCAACTTTGCCCACATGAAAAATCAAGTAATTTTCAGCCGTTTTTTTTTACTGTGTAGATCTAAAATTTTACTGTTGGAATTTGTAGCAGTTTAAATCGAGCAATTCTATAAAAAAAAAATTTGGGGTAGGCTGTGTCTTCTACACGGCCGTAGGTGTTTCCCGTGATGTTTAAGTTAAAAAAATAAGAGGTGCGAAAAATGGCACGATAAATGGATTTGTTAAAATACATTTCTTTATTAGCCGCATTTCTTGAAGCATTAGTGATCTGGATCAGATCAAAGTTTACATTGAAAATTAAATTTTTGTTGTTGTTTTCAATGTAAACTTTGATCTGATCCGGATCAGTAATGCGTGAAAAAATGCGGCTATTGGGCCTGTTTGATAAAATTCGCACAGTGCAGTGCAGTGCATATGGTTTTCCTTGTCTCCTTTGATTTATTTTCTAATGGCGAAATAAAGAAAAAAATGTACACTGCACCGCACCGTGCGAATTATCAAACAAGCCCATTATTAGCATCATGAAATGAGAGTACAGTGATTGTTTGCAAACGATTAAGTACTGGGCGATGGTATGAGAAGTACGATATGAAGCGCAAGGTCTCAGCGGTGATGTGCCTGAAGAATGTGAGTTCCAGACAAGTGCCTCCCAAAGCCGCCGAGGCTAGTGTGGTGGACACGCAGTCCGGGTCAAATATATATCAGAGTCCACACTGTCAAGCATTCCCCCTTTATAGCGCTCTCTAGCATTGTAAATCGCCACTTTGTAGATCTAAATTTTAATTAAAATTTATGTGAAAATTAATTATTTTAATTTGCAATAAATTATCTGCCACAGTATTATGAAGCACAAATTAATAACCGAATTCTCTTGCAATAGTGCCCTCAATCTCTATAAATCCCTATTTTGTAGCTTGAATTTTTAATTAAAATTTGTGTGGAGATTAATTAATTTAATTTAAAATTAATTAGCTACCACTGGTTTTTTACGCAAAAATTGACACCATAGGATCTCCGATCGGGTAAGCCGTTCTCTCGCTACACTGGTTCAAGCATTTAAATCGCCCGAAATCAGAGGTTCGCGGCGCGGGTTTATGGTGACGTCATTGCGATATTATGCATGGCACATAAAGCCAAAGGACCAATCTAAGCAATCATATCTTTAAATTAAAGGTAATGCTTATAGTTGATGAGTAATTGCCCTCGACCAAGGGCTAAATTTCGGGTCAGTTTTCTGAACATGCGGTGTAAAACGTTATCGCGTCAAAAATCAATTTTATTTTTGATTTTTGACAGATACATATTTTTGCCATTTTCAGATATCATACACCATTTTGTGTGAAAGAAAAATTATTTTGCCGTTTTGCTCTTATGTACCTTAACTAGAAAGAAGATTTTTTCACAATGTTTGGTTTGTTACTTTTTCAGATCATACGTACAAG
The DNA here is from genome assembly GCA_963556165.1 of Tipula helvola. Taxonomy (NCBI): domain Eukaryota; kingdom Metazoa; phylum Arthropoda; class Insecta; order Diptera; family Tipulidae; genus Tipula; species Tipula helvola. Next base: position 81,817 of record CAUVYM010000139.1, read on the forward strand.
TTCATATTTTTGTATTTCAATAAGTCGAAATAAGTACATATAGTATTCTCCACACTATAATTAGTTTATTTCTCTTTTTCGCTTCATTGTTTTATAGCAATTTATAGCACTTGAAAACTAGTCAGTGTCATAACTACATAACCTGTCGTTTGTGAATTGTGAGTATCACGGCATCTCTAAAAATAAACTCAATATAATCCGTTCCCACCCAAAAAATCCCATCAATCAATAACATCCAACTGCTACAACAGAATTAAACTAAATCACCAAATTATTCAATTCTCTTAACAAACTGTAATGTAATTTATTATTTGGCTGAGTTTTTCCGATGAACATCCAAGCATTATATGGCAGGAAAAAATTGTTTGCAAACCAAATCTTAGTTCAACCAAAAACCAATATTCCAACATTAGTAATTTATTTGTACAATTTATAATCTTTTAATTAACTTAATTAAATTTAATTTAATTTACACAGTTAAATTCTGTTTCCAAACCCGTCGCTAAATGAACCAACTTGAATTTTGAATTAAAATTAAGAATTAATCATTTAGCGCCATCCTCCTGCTATTACTCTGAAAAATATTTAAGATAATTGGAACTTAATTCCTCAAATAACTTGTAAATTAATATTTACAAAGCGTAATTAGATTTAAATGTCTGAACTGCATATACTACCTCTAGCCCTTACAAATACACAATTAAGCAATTTTAATTAAAATTAAAAGTTTAACGTTAATAATTCATTCTCTTATTCATTTTAACTTATAGAATTATCGATTTTACCATTTTTCATTAGGTTGACGCTTCGGAAAAACTCTTGATCTATTGATTGTTGCGCGAATGATATTAACATATTCCTGATCTGATTTTATATTATTATCTTCATAAAATGTTTGGAAGTCATCGTATTCATAATTTTCCAATGTTTTTCTGAGAGCATTATATTTTGCTTTATTCTCTTTAAATTCATCTTCGGTGTTTTTCATCGATGTCAAAATCATTGTTGTCTTAATTGGCATAAAAGGAGCTTCAAATCTGCATGTTTGCATTCTTTTTAATGCTACTCTTTTGTAACATGTAAAAGTATGCCTGTGTGTTTAGAATTTACTATTACTTGATCGCCCTGCTGGAGATACTCATATAAGGAAGTCTATGAGATCGATGGCTTTATATATTGTAATTATTTCCAAGTGCGTCTTCGGGAGGATTATCTAGCCAAGCTAAAATGTGCACGTGTGGACTACCCCGATGTTGAAATTCGATTCTTTTGAAATAATACAAAATTCTATATTACTTGAAAGGACTTAATCTTTAACAATTAACATTGACCAACTTTTTGAAATATAGAGCACAATTAACTGCGTTTTCATTAATAAGTGTACTCTTTTTTATAAAATGTAATGCAGCTGCATCTTCAACAGAAATTTCAGAATTATATTTTTAAATTATGCAATAATTGTAATAATTGTAGCCGCCCCGGTGCGGTAGTACAGTGGTTAGCATGACTGCTTTAAAAAATCACGGCTGGTATTTGGTAGGATCAATGAATTAATCACTCTTTATCCATTTAAAAAAAATGATTACTAAACTTCATCGTGAAGCGGCCAAATCCCTCTATGGGATGTAGGCGCCAGCGGGAAAAAAAATATTTGTAGTATTTAGAGATGAATGCAAAAAAAACCTAAAATAAAGATTCAGTGTAATTATTAGCTTAATTCTAGTAACTTAAAAACTTAGCTTAAAACAAGTGATCGATGCAACTAAATCAGATACTCCATCAGGCTTTTACCGTACTAAATACAAACAATAAACATAATTATTATTATTATTATTATTAGTTCCGTATGAAATTGTAAACATAAATCTGATTGTCAAATTATTTATCTAATTTGGTTGCGCACAGTTACTTTATTGTTTGTCAATTTCTTAATTTGCAATTATACTAGACTATTATTATTACAACAAGAAGCATACTAAATATTGATTCATAGATGGCAGATAGAAACATTATAAAATTTATAGCATTTACTTCATTCATTGTATACATAGAGGCATCATAGATACATTTTTATAGTAGTATCGCTATATATGTAAGTTGCCCGCGAAAATAAAAAGTCATATTGATTTTTGCGCAGTCATACGAATAAAATATTCAATAAAATTAAGGCGTAAAAATTAATCTGTGAAAATTTAGAATATAAAATTGTGAACGATTGAATTAAAGAGTTGTGTAGTATCAAATCAATCAACTGTTTTATTATTTCGTACCAGTTTTCGAACCAGCTACATATCTTGGGATAAAACGTGAAAGCAGCAAAGCAAGCAACCATAGAAATTGAAGCAGTGGATAAGCAATTTGCCTTTTGCCCCAACATTGGTCCTTAGGCTAATGGTTCGGATAGGCTAAGTATACCTTATATTCTAAATTCTAAAATCTCACTAAACCAGATTAAATTTGTGAATAGATGCTAACAATTTTATTATAATAAAATTGCCACTTATAGTTAGTTGCATATAGCTTGTGCCTTATTAGCTAAAAGGACAAATACGAATAGTGAGAACTGTAAAAATTATTTACAAGAAATAGTGAAGCATAAATGTGAAATTATTATTGAATTAACTGATTGCTAAATAAATCAAAATCGCCATGTTGTCCGCGACACATTTTAACAATTTTCGTTCGAGTTTTGTACAAACAATCAGATCGTGGAAGTTAAACATAGTTATTAAGTGCTCATAGTGTTTGTGTGTTAAGATTAATTAAACGACTCGTAGAGTTTTAGAAAGTTTTTATTCTCGTGATTAATCAAATGGCTGAATTACTTGCACTTAGGAAACAGAGATCGGTCAATAAGTGCAAATTGACGTTTATAATAAACAGTATCAAGAAGAATCCTAATGAAATCTCATTAGAGGAATGCAAAGCGAAAATGGCACGTGCAGAGAAGTTAATGGAAGAATTCACGTCCATTGAAAACAAAATTTTTGAGTTGGATCAAGAACAGGAACCCGCCATGGACTACGAAGAGAATTACTACAAGGCGATAACAGAACTGTCCACTATAATACGAAAATTGGGACTATCGTCTTTAAAGTCTAATGCAAGTTTCGACAATAGTATGAATCTGACTCAACCAGGGCACGTATTAGTTCGTCTACCAAAGCTGAATGTACCACCTTTTGCCGGGGATTATACGAAGTGGCAATCATTCTACGACTTATATAGCGCAACCATACACGATTCATCTTCGTTATCTCCGGTACAGAAATTCCAGTACTTGAGAAGCTTGCTTAGAGGAGAAGCTGCTAGCCGGTTGAGACATCTGACCATTACTGAGGCCAATTACATCGAGGCGTTGCAAAAATTACGGCAGCGGTATGATCGTAAGAGACATACAATTACTTCCTTCATTCGGACGTTCATCGAACAGCCAACAATCAGCATAGCAACCAGTACCAACATCAAACGGTTACTTGATACATCTGATGAGGTATTACGAGGGTTGAAAGCCGTGGGACCGAGTGGTGATTCAAAGGATCCATGGTTCATATACATTCTAGTGCAGAAATTGGATGACGAAAATAAGGCGCAATGGGCACAGCATACTGCAGAAAAGGATTGTCCTACGGTCGAAGAACTATTTGAATTTTTGTTGTGAAGAGGAGATGCCTTGGAATGCTTGAAAGGATCATCTAGACGGTCAGCGATAACTACGGAACAACATGTTAAGGGTCACGTAGTTTCAAGTAATTGGTGCTGTGGTGTTTGCAACGATACAGAGCACATGACATATCAGTGTCCAAAATTCAATGCCAAGGAATTAGATGAAAAAAGAAAATGGGCAAAGGAGTGTAATCGCTGTTTTAATTGTTTGAGTGGTGATCATGGAGTCTTCAAGTGCAGGTCAAAACGGAGATGTACAGTTTGCAAAAGAACACATCACACATTATTGCACGCTGATCAATCGATACAAACTACAAAAGGCCTTGTAGCGACTCTTGGATTCAGGATCGCAAGCTTCGTTTATTACTGAAACGTGCATACAAAGGTTAAACGTGAAACGAGCAAATGCACGAATTTCAGTTTCAGGATTAGGTAATTCGGCAGCAGCGATTACCAGGGAAAGGTGGAATTAAAATTACAAACAAAAACTAGTGAGCAAGAGCACATAATCCTTCAGGCATTAGTTCTTCCGAAGATAACTTCAAATCTACCGGCAATTACAATTAATAGAAATGAAGTCGAAGAATTGAACCTTCGCGACATAACCCTTGCTGATCCAGAGTATTACAAACCAAATAAGATAGACATACGCATTGGGGCCGAACATTTCTTCCAAATATTACAAAATGGGCAAATGAGAAGTCAAGCAAATAAAATTATTCTGCAGAAGACAGTGTTTGGTTGGGTCGTATCTGGACAAGCTTCAAGGGCAAATGGCGTTCCTGATATCCAAGCGTACTGTTCCAGTATTATAAATGAAACTGCAGAAAACATCGATAAAACGTTGCGAAGGTTTTGGGAGGTTGAGGAAATCAGATCAAAAAACATTGTGACCAACGAAGAAGAATTTTGCGAAAATCATTTTACGAACCACAGAGTCAATGCTAAAGATGGCAAATATATCGTGAAATTACCATTTAAGGAAAACAAGTTGGAGTTGGGGGAGTCATTATCCATCGCGGTTCGACGATTGCAGAGCATGGAACGGCGATTTTAAGTGGATAGCAGCTTGTATGAGGAATACAAAGGTTTCATGCAGGAATATGAAAGATTGGGCCACATGAAGGAACTAGAAGTATCAGAAAGGAGCGAGTTTGGTGTTTACCTACCTCATCATGGAGTAGTAAAACAATCTAGTACCACCACTAAGTTACGCTTCATCAAAGACCAGCACTGGTGTATCGTTAAATGGTTCTCTTGCTGTGGGTCCGACTGTACAATCATCATTGACAGAAATTTTGTTAAGATTTCGAGAGCATGCCGTAGCGTTTGCAGCCGACGTAGAAAAAATGTACCGGCAGATTTGGATAAACAGTAATGACACCAATTATCAGCGAATAGTATAGAGAAATCACCCTTCGGAACCAATTCGCCACTACAAACTACTTACTGTGACATACGGGACATCATCAGCTCCATTTCTGGCCACTTGAGTTCTCAGAGATATCGGTTAACAACATGTTAACAAAAATCCAACTGTGGGAAACGCAATAATCAACGACTTCTACGTTGATGATTTACTGTGTGGGGCTGATACAGTTGACAAAGCCATGGAGTTAAAGCAATCAATTGGTACTACTTTGCGGGAGAAGGGTTTTAATTTGAGGAAGTGGACATCCAATTCGGTACATTTAAATGAGCAGATGCTAGAAAAGGTTGCAATACAAATCACTGACAAAACCGACACTAAGAAAGTGTTGGGATTACATTGGAGCCCAACGGAAGACAATTTTCACTTCAAAGTTACTATCGACGATGCCGTGATATTTACAAAAAGGAGGGTGCTGTCAAATGCGAGAAAAATATTTGGTCCTTTGGGACTCTTGGCACCGATTGTCATTCAGATCAAAATTTTTATTCAGCAATTATGGTTGGCTAATTTGGATTGGGGTGATCCTTTGAAGGATGAACTACTAGGTCGCTGTCTACAATATATCAAAATTTAAAAGCTGTTCAGCAATTAAGTGTACCTCGTTTCATAAGGAATATTAATATTTCAAGTATTGAGCTCTACGGTTTCTGCGATGCAAGTGAACGGGCATATGCAGCGGTTGTATACTTCAGAATCACATTAAATAATGGGTCAGTTTTCGTAAATCTAGTTATTAGTAAAACTAAGGTATCGCCAATAAGACAAATATCTATACCACGTCTTGAATTGTGTAGCGCAGTATTACTCAGCAAATTAATTAAGTTTGTTGTACAAAATTCATCATTCCACTTCAATCAGATTACTGCTTGGACTGATTCGAAAATTGTACTTGACTGGCTTTCTTCACACCCGCGACGCTGGAACACCTTTGTTGGAAATAGAACATCCGAAATAATAGAAGAATTACCTCGCGGTAAATGGAAGTATGTTCGCTCTATTGATAATCAAGTAGATTGTGCCTCTCGTGGTTTATGTCCAAATATGTTGAAAGGCTTCGATCTTTGGTGGAGGGGTCTAAATTGGTTGAGTTTAGAAACAGAGAATTAGCCGCCACAAGAATTAAGTCGTCAAGCACCACCACTAGAGTTACGCCGTCAAGTGTTTAGTATAACTGCAAACGAGAACATAATTATCATTGAAGAACCTGCTGAGAATCATTTATCATATAACAAATTACTCAGAATAATTGCTTACATTCATAGATTTGTCAAAAATTGCAAGACGGCGAAGCAGATTAGACAAACTACCATTACGTTTAGCAGGGATGAACCGTCCGCAGTAAAGGCCATCCAACTGAAATATTTTAATGAAGAATTACAACAGCTGAAGGAAACAGGAAGTCTATCAAGTGCAAGCAAGATAAAATCTTTAATCCGTTTATTGATAAAATGAGTGTATTACGGGTTGGTGGAAGGATATCAAATTCAAACGCAAATTATGATGCGAAACATCCCATGATATTGCCATATCAATCCATATTATCCACGCGAATAGTTGAGGAAGCACATTTAGATGACAAACACGCTGGCGCTTCATTATTGCTAGCTAATTTGAGGCAGTATTTTAAATAAATCTGTAGGATTATATCCAGATGTGTCGTTTGTACCAAAATGAAGGGGAAAACAGAAGTGCAAATCATGGCAGATTTACCAGCTGCAAGGTCTGAATTTATCAGGCCTTTCCTCAAGGTTGGGGTGGACTTCGCAGGCCCCATATCAGTTCATCTAACTAAGGGAAGAGGCCAAAAAACTTACAAGTCGTACGTGTGTCTATTTATTTGCCTCATCATCAAGGCCGTTCACATCGAACTAGTGGGAGATTTGACTAGTGAATCATTTTTCGCTGCGTTAAAGCGATTTGTTTCAAGAAGGGGCATTTGTACCGATTTGTACTCAGACAATGGCACAAATTTTGTGGGTGCCAATAAATTATTGACACAACAAATTTGTAAAATCATAAATCAATCTAATGAATGTTCTCATTTTCTTTCAAGCAAATTCATTACGTGGCATTTTAATCCTCCAAGCGCCCTTAGTTTTGGTGGCATTTGGGAACGTGCAATAAGATCGATGAAATTTCACCTAAAAAGAACCATTGGAGCTAGCATACTAACCATGGAGGAGATGACAACGTTGTTAGCAGAAATTGAGGCTATAATGAACTCAAGACCATTATGTTCGACCATTATGACCATTCGACCGCCAAAATTCCAGAAAACTACGTGCCCAGTACTCAAGTAAACCTCAACAAAAGATGGCAAACTATGCAGCGAATATCCCACCAATTTCACAAACGAAGGCATGTTGAATACTTGACGTCGTTGCAGCAAGGCAAGGGCTAATGTTCAGCAATTTATCATCAAAATACATTGCATCTGATTGTGTAACCGTGGACGAACAGCTTTTTTCGTTTCGAGGTGGAACTCGGTTTACCCAATATATCCCATCTAAGCCGGCGAAATATGGCCTAAAGATATTCTGGATTTAAGACGCAACGACATCGTATCCCATTACAGGCCTGCTTTACACAAAAAAAGGTCCCAATGAACCCGAAAAGGGCCAAGGGCAGAGATACATGATTTGTGCCAATAATTTAAAGGTTTCGGGCGAAATATTACGATGGAGAATTTTTTTTCGCATTACCTTTGGCTCGGTTGTTATTGTCGTGGCAATTAATAATGGTTGAAAAGACAAAGCAAAATAAGACATGCATTCCAAACAATTTTAAAAATGTTCGGCTAAGCCAGAATATTCAAGTTGTTTGGATTCAACTAGGATGTGAAAATTAGCATTTGTTCTTATATGTAATAATACAGATGGTGGAGTGAAATGCAAGCCGGATCCAATTATGAATTATATTGCGACCAAAAGCGGTGGTGGTACGACGGACAAAATGCTGAAGCATTACACGACTAAAAGAAAGACGCTCCGATGGCCGCAAGCCATGTTTTATAATATGGTCGATGTCGCAGCTCTAACTTCATACATCATTTATTCTAAAAACAATCCGGTTACCACTAAGTCTACGTTTAGTCGGTGCACATTTTTACAGGATCTGGGTAAGCAATTAGCAATGGCAGCAATTCAAGATCGTGCCGCGAATCCAAAAGTGATGGCTCAGTTTTCTAGCAAAACTGGGATAGAGTGCATATTAGGATATCCGGTAGTTGCTTCTGCAGCGTCGACTCCATCTACATCAGGAAACTCACGCTCACATGTTGGAAGCTGCTTTGTTTTTCGGTCGATGCCGTTATTCTATCGAAAAATTCGGAAATGTTGTTCGATTTGCACGCGACCAGTTTGCAATGAGCATGCAATAACAATAAATAAATGCAATCAGTGTCACATTTAAATTTGAAATAATAAACTATAATACCAAATAAATTAGGGTGTTATAGTTGCTGTATACCAATATTTCTCTATATGAGCTGGTTTCAATTTTGAAGTTTTCATACATATTATAAATAGGCACAAATGTACCTTAGGTGCCCGTTTAAGGGGTATTTTATTAGTTTTGCATATAGTTAGTTTTGAAATCCTTCTAGATTAAAAAAAATAACAAACATTGAACCTAGAAAGACTAATTGAGGCTAAACAAAATATTTGGACATGTAGCTAACCGAATTAATTAAAAAAATTAAATTAAAAAACAATTAGGTACAATTGTACCTTGCCATGCACATAAAAGTTAATTGAGTTTGGTGAGCAATAATAAACTTAACTAGCGGCTTCTTTATCTTGAATTTCCTCTCAGGTTCGATTGCTACATCTGTTTGAACCACCGATAATCAAGCGTTGTGAGTGAAAACACCTTCAAGATGATCAGCGAAGGCTTTAGCTTTTTCCTCGTCATTTCTAGCCCAGTCGCCGTTGGGCAGACGAATTGGCGGGTTTGATTGTTGAGGCCGTTTAAGGTATTTAGTGGCCCTCCATAATGAATAGTTTGTGTCAGAGTGGAGAGATAGCTGCTTAAGGTGGGGAGATAGCTGGTTAAAGTTGTATTTTGCATCAGGCGATCGATTTGTTTGCCATAAGCGCCTTAAACGGCGTTTCTCTGTTAGCAATTTTTCTATTTCAGCGGATGTTATTGTGTGCATTGTATGTTTACTGTTTTGTTTAGGCGTGGCTGAAATAGCTGCGTTGATCAGTAACAGATTAAAGTTTTCCATTGCCATATTTATATCGCTTGCCGTCTCCAGTGTAGATGTAAAGTCGATATGCGAACTGATGTAAATCGTGAATTTCAACCTGTTAGTGAAGTTGTTCGTTAGGAAGTTGATTGTAGGATATGGCTTTTGGTCAGAAGGTAATTCTGAGAGTGGTTTGGCCCCGATCATTTCCTGGTTTATTTTACTCGTGACAGCAAAATCAAGGATGCCAGGAATTTTTTTCCGATCAGTAGGCCAATAAGTTGGATGGCCGCAAGATGCAACATCGTAATGATTTATCTGAATAACATTCATTAATTGACGTCCCCTTGGAGTAGTCATTCTTGAACCCCAGTAGGTATGTTAGGCATTAAACTTTCCGGCGACTATAAAGCGCTGACCCAGAGTTGCAAAAAACGTTTCATAGATATCTGCCGAAATGTTTTTATTTGGAGGGCAATATATTGAAGCTATGACTAAACTTTCTTTATCAAGGTCAACACATACAGAGGTTTCGTGAATTTCTTCAGTGCTATACTCATTCAGAACATAATGACAAATTCGATTTTTTATAATGATAGCAGTTCCTCTTCGACTTCTGCCCAAGTAATGTTTAGTATCATAGACTTTGTAACCGTTTATTCTAAAATTATGTTTGTCGGTTAAATAGATTTCAGAGACCGGCATAAGATCAATTTCGTGTTTTCCAAGAAAATGTTGTACTTCTAATTTGTGTTGGATTATACCGTTTGCATTCCAGTGGCATTTCTTCAGATAATTTATCGAAGACATTCAAGTTTCTGGATGATAATAATTTGATTTTGCAGCATTGCTTGTAGCATATTTTGCATTGTTGTCATTAACTGCATCATCAGTTGTATACAGTTATTCAGGTTAGGTTCAGCATTTGAGGATTTACCACTGAGAACGCTTGCATATGTTGGTTTCCCGGCTGATGTTCTGGGCGAACGAAATTCATTCGGCGTATCCGACGGTATTTAATTCTGCGTATACGAAGGTGTAGTATTCTGCACATTAGCTGTAGGTTTATACTGCTGCCTGGGACATGACATTTGAATAATATTTCTGTAGACTGGGCATCCCCGGTAGTTTGTAGTGTGGTTTCAGCCACAGTTACTGCATTTCTTTATTGTTGAGGAATTTTTTGGTTTCGGACAACTCTTGGTTGTGTGTAGATCACCGCATACAACGCATACGGATATTAACTTGCAATAAGTTCTTGAGTGGCCATATTCTTGGCAGTTTAAACACTGAATTGGTCCGGACCTTTTATTAGGTTCTTCAACAATTATGCGTCTATGCAAGAGGCACTTTATCTTATATATTGGATGAATTTCTCCCTTTTTCAGAGTGCTTTCGGATGGACACAACTCAACTTTGACCATTGGTTGTAGTTGCTTCAAGAGGTTCATGATCCTATATAAATTCTGTATTTTGAGGTGGTTCTGAGGTGGTTGGTATGTATTTTTGATTTGCCCTGTTCTTGAATGTTTGCATTTTCAGGTTCGCTCTCTTCCACATCTTTGTCAGCGAATATTTCAAATCGGTTTTCTAGCGGTAATTTTTCGACATTTAGTTTATTATTTGCCAGTAGTTTTTCATTTTTTGGGCGATCGCTTTTCCGTTTTACAGCAATATATCGATCGATGCCAGTTTGTATCATATGTACATTACGTTTAGTGCTCTCTATAAGGCTAGTGTCGCTGATGTGCTTTCCAGGGTGTATATTCATCAGGTCATTTACCACTTCTGGCTCCATCTTTGATAATGAATTTGTCGAAGTTGATCGATGGATCAACGTGAATTTGAATTCAGGGTTCCTTCCCTTATCATTTTATACCTACTTCCAGGTTTTTATTACAGCCGCTCCTAACATGGAGAAACAGACGCTGGTTGAAGCCATCTCTGACATGGGGAACAGATGGGTATTTCCTCCTCAAGGCAAGTATTAGGGTTTTACCGCGCTCATACTCGCGTGGTTATACTTTTAGCGTTACCCAGGGTGCAGCGCGAGAAGCTTGTATAACCGGCACACCCCTTTCCTTCTCTTGATGTTTATTTATTTATTTCAGATAAAAAGTCGGCAAATTTGACTTGACATATACATACATAATAATACTTAAATACATATACATACATAATAATACTTAAAACATTTTTTTAAAAAAGAATTAAAATTGAAATAGAAATTCTTTCAGGTCGGAGCAAAATGTTGCTTCCACCTACATTTAAAGCTATCTTTACTTAAGTAAAAGTCGAACAGATGGTCAATTTTATTAAAACTCTTGGACATCATGTTTACTGGTTCATTGTCACCATAGTTTGTTCTGTGTATATACAGATGAAGGAACTCTGACTTCTTAAATTTCTACTCGGTGCCTTTTTAATTGATTCCAGTATGGGCGGTGCATCGATTTGATCTAGTAAAATATTTCCAACAAACGAACACTTTAGAGGCTCTCGTCTATTTTCCAATGTTTTCATTTGATAGGATTTGCATTAAGATATGTTGGTAATCGCTTTAGGTTAACGTAAATTTGTGAACCATAATACTATCTATGATCGTCATCTACATTTTTAGGCAATGTACGTACCATTGTATTTACTTCTATTGGAACATTTATCACCTGCCTATAGATTCCAAATTGACCGTGAACATGCTGAAGTATTCGAATTCGCATGAATGGAATACTCGGAGATATAAAAGTCTTTCTGTTACCAAATCCAACAGAAAGTTTTTAAGATTTTCCGGAAAGTGAGGATATTTAAATCCATTATATACCGAAAGTGGTGAAACGCGATTCTTTTTAATTATTGTTAAGCAAGTTAAGCATATTTTCACCTCTGCTACGTTAACACTTCTAAGCATTGTTCTTATAAATTTAATATTGGAAGTTGTATCGTTATTAACAATAATTTTCAAATCTTTTTTAAACCACAGTCTATCGCAAATGTCACAAGCATGGCCAAAATCATTTTCAAAAAAACCTTTTGAAATTTTTGATGTGCATTGGAATTTTGTTGGAAAAAAGAGTATGTTTGTACAGGTAGATTATGTTGAGAATGCATGTTTTGAGTATAATTTTGAACATCACGTGGAATAATATTTTGATAAGGAAAATTTTGAGTATTTGATTCATAGTTTGTTATTATTGGTTCATGTAATTGTGGAACATAATTAATCTGAATTTGTAACTGAATAACATTGTGAATTTCGTCATCATAATCTGAATGTGACTCTGGAATTCATAGTTCATTCCGTGTTGATAGGCCAGCAGTATGAGTTGATGGGACATATGGCACATTTCTTGTTGATAGGCCTACAATTTGTGAATTATGGAAATTCGGACATTTAGTAACATGCTTTACAACTGTTTTTGAGGATTGATATGTCTGGAAATTAATCAAATTAGTGGCTCTTTTCTTACCTCTATTCCGCCAAGTTTTTTGTTTGTCATTTTCTTTACGACATTTAATTGTTTCCTTCTCCTCAACTGTTATTGTAGTTTAGAAAATTGTGAATCGACTATTGAATCAATTTTTTTTACTTATCTCATCATCTTCTTGTTTTTTCCTTTTGCCACCATTTGAAGACATCTTAAATTTTTTCCACGTAGGATCGAGGATCTAAGCAAATATGAAAAATGGATATTTTGAAACACTCATTATATTACAATACTTTTTCATATCAACGTAACTACTTATTAATAACAAAAATTAGCATATCGGTAACGCGAACTCATCAGATTTTACCCATCCAAAAATCACCCAACGCTCAGAAGTTATCACTTCAATAATACAAAATGTGAATGTGGATGTAGTTTTTCGGTCTTGATATGTTCGGCAAAGTTGTTTGTCGTGACTTGCGCAACAACTTTGCTGAAGAAAGAATAATGAAAATCTTAATGGTTCAACAGCTATCAACGTGAAAATGACTGTATATTTTGATAAATTTTTGAATCTGAGCCAAAACATGTCGGAAGTGATATCTCCAAAAATGGGGACTAACTAACACCATTGGATTCAGCGTACTCGAATTAGGATTACGTCCTGGGTGCCCAGCTTGCCACTTTTCCAACTAGCAGAGTGATAATTAAAAATATGTTCATTCCTGTATGACGCATGATGTAGAAAATGTTGGCAAAATCCATAAAAGATTTCGCGAATATTTTTTCAACATACAGCGAAATAATATTCTCATAGGCATCAATCGATCTACTATTCTCGATACTGTATTCATAAAATACACACAGAAGAAAGAAACCGTATCGAAATGAATAAAATAGAAAACTTCACGCAAACAGATGTTTCAATGTACACACCAGATCTTAATATATTCAATAAAATTTTGTTTCAAACATTTAAATGAAACATTTCTACTTTTTATTTGGTTTATTGGTACGGTTTTTCTCAAATCCATCGTCTCCTTCTTCTTCTTCTTTAATGCGTCTTCGTCTGGGCCCCGGAATGATATATTTTGATTAAGACGATGATATGTGAGAATTACAAAAAAAAATATTGTTTTGTTTGTTTCGGTAAATTTCAATTTATCTGCGTGCGTATGAATGTTTCGATTAAACCAAAACTAAATCGTAAACCACAAAAACCAACTTTACCAAGAGATAAGTTTTCAAAATACTTTATGGTCGACCGTACATAAACAAATTAGTGTGTCAACGAGTCACAATTTGTGAACCAGCTACCAATTTGTTGATTTATTTACTGCGTACTATATACTTATGTATTTATCTAATCCCATTTTTGACTTTTCGACATCAAAAATCTGATTTTCCTCTCAATTTTTGTAACACTAGCTACCCTTAGAATTCGACAAAAAATGAAATAAAAATAAATCTCAGTATTTAATCGTTGAAATTTGATAAGATTAGAGATAAAAATAATTTCGGTATCGCATAAACACTAAGGGTTGAGTGCGAGTTGAATAGTTTTGAGATTAAATTTCAATGAAGCTATACGTGTAGTGGTTGGGTTGACATTTCATAATTGAGCCAAAAAATCATTTAGAATTAAATGAATTTGGTTCGGTATTTGGTGAATATGGTTTTAATTTAAATCGCATTAATCAATTTAAATACGGTGCGAACAATTTAAATATTACCGAGACGAACATTTTACATTTGCTATCAACGATTCTATTATTTGAACACCATTTGAAAAGGAATAGAATTAGCCAGAGCCTGGACAGGTAAAACTCATAAAGGTACAAGGATTTGCACAAGATATTCTAACATTATTATAAATAATTTCGAGCCTGATGGAACCAGGGACTAAGGTAAAAAGCAAAGCCGCCAGGCACCGTTTAGATAAATCCAAGAGAACTCCACAAAATTGAATCTGCAGATTATCACAGAAAGATATACGTATAGCCGTTAAGAAACGACCATATTGAGCAAATGCACGCTTTGAAGGTATTGCCAACATTAGGTTAAGAAAATGAGTTGTTCCATGTGTGAGTCGTCGACGAAAGCAGGAAATTTACTGCTTTTATTGGACCGATTGAACACTATGAGTCCGTCAGTAAACCGTTTGGTTTAGTCATACATAATCCCACTGTTTTAATGGACGACATGTCTACTAAAACTCGCATGGAAGGTAGTGTTTTGGGTTTTCATTACTTTTCGTTTGTGTTGCAAAAACACAACTTGTTGTGCTTCTTAAATTCATTATTGAAATGTGGCAAGATGTATCCACTTTAAAGGAGAAAAATCGGATGGTCTAGTTTTTGCAACAGGGCGTACTATTAAATGTCACGCTGAAATATGCTAACATAATGTGGTTCTGCAATGATTCTAGAAACCTAATGAACAACATTTTCTTAAAAATGTTTGCACAAAACTGTAACTGGAGCATTCCCAATCATAAGCAAAGTTGTAATGCGCAGCAGGATACGATGAAGTACTTGCAGAAGGAGATTGAGACGAACAAGGAGAATATTAGTTTAATATTTATAAAAAATAGAAACTGCAAATAAGGATATTTGTGACAGCAGAATGAAGTCGACTTGTCGCCAAAAATAACGCTTAACAAGGGACAAAGTGAAAATGGCTAAAGACCTTTGCGGCACTACGACTCTTCAGCAGAATCAACAACTAAGCCCCCAAATATTGATTCGTCAGAGGGATCAACTACCAAACCGGATAATATTTGCCTTAGCAGCTCCCCGAATGATGAGGAAATATCCGAGCCTATTGCCCAGTCGAATATAAGGAATCAACAAGCAGTACGAGGTTTTAATATCTTGTCAGATATTATTATTAAAACTGTACCACATAAATATTGGCTTCATCTATCCAGACTGGATCCTCAAACAACTGAGGATGATGTTTTAGCTCTGGCTAATAAGTGTTTGGGAACAAGTTTCTACTGTGTTAGGAAACCTGGCCAACTGGCGTTTATATTAGACCATTTAAGAATCAGAATTTTTCGGAAAGCAGTTACTGCAAAAATTTCAATTTTGAAGAATACTTTCAATCAGATTACGTGGTCTATATATAGAAAAGACAGACATGATTTTGATCCCAGCCTTAAAGAAGGTGGTATGTTGATCGCCGTGAAGAATTCACTTTCGAGTGAGGTTATAGCGTATCATCCGGTATACGACATTATGACTGTACGTACTAAACCAGATATTTCTTTTATCTTCGTGGTCGCTGTATATGTGCTCTGTGGATCAACTTTAGAAGTTCATCATGAATTGATTGATTTTTTCAAAACTGTAATATCTTCAGTATATGTTGATGAACAATTCTTTAGCTGCCTTTCAGACATTGTTTGATTTGATGTTGATGGTGTTCTCACGCCCTCTTCTAATGATCAAAAAGCAATGGCCATCACCAGATTATTTTGATAGTATAGCAACTAAGCAATTGTACCAGATAAGCAACAGTTGAGGAAAACTATTGGATTTGGTATTTTCATCTGATGTTAGTATTCGGATATTTCTTCATGTGATGATTTTACTGTGGGAGCGTATACAATGTAAACTCTGATTGGGAGTTCGTTAGGCGTGGGAAAAATTTGAACGAAGCCGTTTCGTTTTCAACGAACTATTCAAGACTGTGTTGAAAGGTATGTCTCTTTAATTAGAAATGACCTTCTGTTTTTAGTACGACATTTAGTAATTTCTTTTAAAAGTTTTACATATAAAATTTGACTTACAAGGGCTCGTGAATACTTGTTATTGATGTATATATATATCACCCGGAAGCCGGAGCTATCAACCCGGAAGTACGAAAAGGTCGCATCGAGTTTATTTCAAAATAAAAATAAAAAAATTTATTTAGTCAAAACCAACACAAATGTATAACATTTTTGTGTTTTAATCAGAAGCTTCAGAGCCACCTTCTGATTTTGGTGTTTTTTCAATTTATCAGAAACAATCCTAATAATTTTTTTTATTGGAATAACAGGTACATATTTACATTCCAATCAAAAAATGTTTTAAAGTTTAATTATTATTATTGTTTATTCCCTTGACAAAGTGTGCATTCCAGGCGTAATATTGATATATCTTATAGATCATGTTTAAATTTCAAATATTTCTTTAACCGCCGACAATGCCATCTTCTCACAAAAAAATGAACATTTCACATTGCATGGATTATCAATAGATGTCAGTGTAAAAAATACAGACGTTTTCCTAAAAATTGATTTCATTTAGAATAAATTTTGCGACATTTTTGATTTAAATTAATATAAAATAATTTATTAATTAAAATAATAAAATTAGAATAAATTGGCAATTTTTATTGAATAATGAGCCATTTCAATTCTGCCGTTTCTGGCAATGGTAGAACTGAAAAATGCGCATTTTTCAATTAAAATTTTGCAGTCTTTACTCATATATAGATGCTTTTAGTTAAACGTGTGTATTTATGTCATGTGGCAATGTTTTTACCGTATATCCATGTATATTTGTAATACAAACAAGACCAACCATATACATTTTGTATGTATCCGTCCCTCTCCAACTGGCTTCACGTGAAGTAGAAAGTTTATTATTGGGGAACAAATTGTTTCCGTTCTATGTATATGGAACGTTTCACGTCAACCGGGCCACCTCTATGCCCAAAATTTAAAGCATCCAAAAATTTTTTTAAGTGCACTAATATTTTCATTGAAACGTTTACTTTCGAATGCCGAGTGCTGTTTTAAAAAAAAATCAAGATGACGGCTCAATATGGTGGCTAAAATCTATATAATCGTTGATTCGTCTCTTAGTGATCGTGTAACTTCTGAACGACTTAACTGATTGAGGTGATAGTCACACCATATATTTGTTTTATCGAGGCGATGGTTCCTAGCTATGCTATTATCCGATAGGTGGCGCTGTAGTCAAGTTATTAACAAATTCTATTATTATGGACCGAAATGACTCATATTCAAAATATATGTTGATTTAGAGCCAAGAAAAATCATAAAATATGGACTCGGTAGGTGGCGCTGTGGTCTAGTTATTAAAGAATTTTATGTTTATAAACAAAAATGATCCATATTTACACAATATGTTCGCGTGGTCTACAAAAGTATTTTAGTATATGCTGCCGTCCAATAGATGGCACTGTTTTTTGGTTGAACTCAATTTAGAAATATGAACATCATTTCTTTTTGGATTTCGAAATGCAAGCATAATTTGTCTGTGTTATTGCGTTCATCAACTCAATATTTTGATTATTTTTTGTTAAAAAAAGGAATTTAATATGAATTATCAAAAAAGCAAGTAATATAAGGGCTTTTCACGTCTACCGCGCCACAGGAATAGATAATAAGGAAATTTAATTATTTTGTCTAGTTAAGTTAAAAGAAGGTCAAAATTGACCGAGTGAGTTACTGGTTAGAGTACCAAAGAGCATTTTCACCACCATGCCCGTAGGAATTTTTATTAAAAATGCAAAAACAAGTTTGCAGAAACAAGTAGAGGCCGCAGTTTTGAAAAAAATTAGATTGTCCGCAAAAAACTAACTTTAAAATAAGTATATTAACCCCTAATATTAACCCCTTAAAGGATAATTTTTTGAAAAAGAAACGTCAAGAAAAAATAATTGTTATTGTATTTGAACATATTTTAATTTATATTGAAAAACCGAAACTAACAAAACATAAAGTTTTAAAAGGCAGAATCGGGCCATAAAAGCTCTAAACTACAAGCCATATAGTAAAATGTATAGTTGCTCGAGTGCACATTTCTGCAAGTGTCAAATGCTCGAATTATCTCGAGCGTGCGCGTTAATTGGTTGAATCGATAAGGGGCAAGGTAGAAAATTGGGCAAAATGGACCGATTGTTAAGCTGTTAAGTTAGCAATGAATTATTCTACTTGTTTTTAAAATAATTGATATTAAATTCCTTTTTTAGCAATAAATAATCAAAATATGAGTTGATGTTGATAAATGATGTTCATATATCAAAATTGAGTTCTACCAAAAAATAGTGCTATCTATTTGACGGCAGCATATATTAAAACAATTTTGTTGACCACGCGAACATATTGTGTAAATATGGATCATTTTGGATTATACAAATAAAATTCTTTAATAACTCGGCCACAGCACCACCTATCGGGTCCATATTTTGTGATATTCTTTTTCGGCACTAAACCAAAATATATTGTGAATATGAGTCATTTTGGTCCATAATAATAGAATTTGTTAATAACTTGACTACAGCGCCACCTATCGGATAATAGCATAGCTAGGAACCATCGCCTCGACAAAACAAATATATGGTATTAATATGACCTCAATCGGTTAAGTCGTTCAGAAGTTACAAGATCACTAAGAGACGAACCATCGAATTTATAGATTTTAGCCACCATATTGAGCCGCCGTCTCAGTTTTTTCAAAAACGGCACTCGGAATTCGAAAGTAAACGTTTCAATGAAAATATTAGTGCCCTTAAAAAAATTTTTGGATGCTTTAAATTTTGGGCATAGAGTTGGCCTCTACGTGAAACGTCCCATACATTCAATTTCTTTGGCTTTTACTGTCACCAATTTTAAAAACAAAAACATTTTTGTGCATGTTGTCAACAAGACCTTTTATTTGTGATCATTTATATTTATATAAATTGTTATTAATAATTGAACAAATTAAAATATTTGTGTTGTTTAAATAAATAAATTAAAATTGTGTTAGTTGGTCACAAACACGTCTACACAGCTATTTTCAATTAAGAACGCTGTTGCCATCTGTTACAAAAATGACAAACTATTCTACTAAAACTGCCAATTAGTGACACCTCTTGGCAAACATATAACACTAAAATTTTTCTTTTGGTGCTGCCTCTTTTATTACGGAGTTACATATGCAAATCTGGTACTTCCTTAAACATTTATCATTATCGGTGAGAGTTAAACCATGAAAAAAATTATATTACGTGTACAATTGGTCATTGAGTTAACTACTTGAACTTCATCGTCTTTACCCGAATGAGTCGCTATTAAGCGACCTAGACTCCACTTCATAGGAGGAAGGATCTCCTCGTGAATTAGTACCAATGACCCAATGTGGCAGTGACTGTTGCCTTTCTGCCATTTATGACGCCGTTGGAGTTCCGACTGTATGTTTTGTTGAAGTACTTGGAATCTAGACAATCTGGTAGTCTTCAAATCGATGAGCGAAGGTTCCATTAGCGACATTAATGGTGAACCTATAATGAAATGACTTGGAGATAATGCGGTCAATTCTACTGGATCGTTAGACATTGCAGTTAATAGGCGCGAATTTAAGCAAGGTTTGACCTGAGCTAACATTGCGTGAAATTCCTCAAGTGTCAATGACAATGACTTTCCTATTCCGCGTTTCATATGATAATTTGCACTTTTATCACTCCCACAATCCTCCAAAGTGAGGAGACCGAGGCGGAATGGTGAGCCATTCGATATTTTGTTCGGTACATTACCGAGTTGTTTCAGCTTGGAATTGTTGAGAGACAAATAGTTCTCTTAGCTCACGAAGTTCCGATCGCGCTCCGATGAAGTTTGTCGCGTTATCTGAATATATTTTTGAGCACATTCAACGACGAGGAACGACCAACGAAGACAAGCAATAAATGAGTCAGTCGAAAGATTACTGAATATACCTCCAGATGAACTGCTTTCGTTGTGAAACATATGAATAGCCCAACATACGCTTTAATGTTGACCTTGGATCTAATCAATGGTCTATCTTATACGGTAGACAGATACAAAGTTAATCGCGATTTTCATGTATCCCGATTATCAAAAATCGCGTTGTGAAAACGAAATAATCCAGTTTTTTGTGAAGATTGTGTAATGACAGTCGTCTGTCAATACACGATTTTCACCTAAACCGGATTATTTTGTTTCCACAACGCTGAAAATCGCGATTAACTCTGTGTCTGTCTACGGTATTACAAAAAACGGTCCACAAAAATCGATTCCTATACGATCACAAATGGTCGTACCGGCTGGGTCACACGATCTTTTGGTAAACTGCCCATAACTTGGTTTATCGTATGTGGGCAAGCGTGGAAACATTTTATACATTGATGTACGATTATTCTACATAAATTTCGACCTCCGATGATCAAGTAAAGCAAACGAAGGTTATATAGTAACGCTTGAGGACCTGCATGAAGTAACATCAAGTGTTCATGTCGAATAATTAGCTTGGCTAGTAGGTGACTCCCTGAAAGCAAAATCTGATATTTCGTGCTATATGATATCGGTGCATTTTGAAGCCGTCCACCGACTCTCAACACCCCATCAGTATTAAAAAATTGTGCTAACGATAGCAATGACTTTAGATGCACAACAATTATCATGTTTAGTTATACACTCGATTTCCTCCTCAAACTCATGGTACTGTACGAGTTTTATCAATACGGTTTGAGCTTGAGCAATCTCACATGGATTTAGTTCTTTTGATCGATATGATCTCTGCTTAATTTTTGTCCCATTATAAAATCTGTAAATATAGGCTACAACATGAAGCAATTTAGTGAGTGAACCAAGTATTTGGAAAATATTCCACTGGTTGGTTGCGGTAAGTGCCGAAGTTGGCACTGGTCGACCTGACCACCATAATTTGACGTTCAAAAATTCGGACGGTATAATACCTATGGCACTTAGCCTGCAGGATTCAACGATGAATTAACGTAATACTAATCACTTGACGATGTCAAATCTTGAATTTTTGCTACCCGGTTGGCTACAAATGTTGCATACTTCAAAGTCAAACCATAGATAGATTGAATCGAACGATATTTTGAGACTATTTACGAGGCTGTTTCTCATTTCAGCCAACAATAGAGCTGCATATAGCTCCTTTGATGGTTTACGGTCATTTTTTCAACATTTCCCTTGGGAACGCCATTCCCTACATAACAACAACATCGACAACGCCGTTTCCAGTTTTACAGACACCGTCTTACATGGAATGAATAAATTTATACCCTCATCATTTTCCAATCCCAATCAAAATTTTAAAATATTTTCAAAAGAAGCCACCAAAGTTGCCAAACAAAATAAAGCGGCACACAAAAAATATAAACGCAACGAAATTTCTTATGAGGAATACAAAACGATACGGAACACCTGCAAAAAAACCTGTGGTAGAGAAGCAAAAACAGCCGACAGCAAGAAGGCCAATGTGGCTTCCGAGTTGAAAATCTCCGATCGCAACTTTTACCTGTTATCTGTTTCAGCATTGAAACGTGCTGACGGCGCCTTGGTGGTGGATCCATATTTACAAGCCGACTTATTGGCGAGCGTCTTCAAATCGAACTCGACATTAGTTGTCCCAGATGGAATTGGACCTCCATTAATTCCATATTGTGGTTCTAAAATGAGCCCCGTCGTCATCTCGGAGCAAATTGTCTTTACTAACCTAAAGTCACTGAATGCAAACAAGGCTACCGGACCTGATGGAATTCCAGTTCGAATATTGAAGGAGTTTGCCAGTGAATTGGCTCCAATATTAGCTAAAATTTTCCTACTTTCATATAAGCAAGGCGACTACTCGAACGCCTGGAAGAATGCAGTGGTGCAACCCGTGTTGAAACGGAGTTGTGACAAAACTGACCCTTCAAGCTACCGGCCAATATCAATTGTGACAGCCGTCGCTAAGGTCTTTGAGAAATGCGTCAATCAACATTATAGTTAAATATCTTGAAATTAGCAAACTAATTTCGGATAGACAATACGGCTTTCGTGAAAGCCGATCCACGACCGATCTCCTGACGTATGTCACGAACAAATGGGATCTCGCCCTAGAACACCACGGAGAGGCCTTTGCAATGGCCTTGGATATATCCAGGGCTTTCGATAAGGTATGGCATCAGAATCTTATTTGTAAACTTGTGGCATACGGGCTGGACTCGGTGACCACCAGGTGGATTAAAAGCTATCTCAATGACCGAAAAATCAGCGTCGTGCTTAATGGGAGATCATCATCGACGCACTCCCCAAATGTCGGAGTCCCTCAGGGATCACCTTTGCCACCGACCCTGTTTTTGCTATACATCAACGATTTGCTGGATAGCACTAGAAAACCCTATCCATAGCTTTGCGGATGATGCCACATTGCATTCTTCTATTTCATTCGAGGCAGAGCCTAGCATTACAGATCTAAATAATAAACGGTCAGAAGTCGTAACTTCTCTTAATTCCGATTTAAGTACAATATTTGAGTAGGGTAACAACAACTTAGTACAATTTAACGAAAAAAAGACACAAATATGCACATTCTCACGTAAAAAAAAGTCGCAACGATACCCATTTGTGGTAAAAAACCATATCCTTGTGGGTTGCAACTCAATTCGACTGCTTGGTATTCAAATAAGTAACAAACTCAAATGGAATGAACACATTGTTGCATTGGTTAAATCAGCTTCAAAAAAACTCGGGTTCCTGAATCGATGCAGAAGGTTTTTCAAATCGCATCAAGTTCTCCAGATATATAAAACCTTCATCCGACCATGTATAGAGTATTGCTGTGAAGTTTGGGGAGGTGCGTCTGGTACCACCCTCCACTTATTGGACAGGGTTCAACGCCGCGCTATCAGAATAATACGGAATCCCAGACTTACTCAAGAACTAGACAGCTTACAGCATCGCAGAGATGTTGCAGAACTCTGCGTCTTCTACAGATGCTTACATGGTAAATGTTCTGCAGAACTATCGGAGAAAATACCACCATTCGTTACAACAACAAGAGGAACAACCAATGCACATAGGTTTACGGTGAAGCTCCCGAAACCTCGAACTGAAGAAATCAAGCGCGAATTTATATACCGAACATCAAAAAAGTGGAATTCGCAAATACATTTCAAATTTCCGAAGGAATATAAAATGAATAAATTTAAGGTAGCTATTAATCTTTACTTGCAGGATCGCGCATTGGGTGCAGAAGCTCTGACAGTTACAAGGAGCTAGGACCCTTAATAAGTCCGCTCTGCACCCAATTAAAAAAATGATAAAAAAAAAAATAAAAAAAATAAAACCGAGGAATACTTTGGTTTTAAAATGGAGCTACCCCAGACTTTGCACATATAGCAAATTCACGTGATGCTAATCGGCTTCGTCGGTGACTCAAACATAGGACACACATCCAAACGCCTTCTTGGACACATCGCCGAAGCCATGTAGCTCAATCCCTGTATCGTTCGGTATCATAGCGCAACTTGGCAAGGTTACTTGTCTTCAATGTCTTGAAGCTTCCGCAAAGTTTAGATGACTAATTTTGCGGTAAAAATATTGGGTGCACATAATCCTAACAGATCGAACAGTTGACAGCTTTCCGACATAATACTTCTTTTTAAACATTGGGATGATAATGAGAGTTTGTCTAGATCTATTTCAAAGTGATCCGATATTGTGCTCTACGATATACTAAATATGAGCGAAATTTGGGATTTTGAATGGTCGTTTTGAATTCTTGTTTTAATTTCAATGATTCATGAAGCGTTGGGCAACCGATCAAAACGTCATCAACTTAAAAGTCACGATTCAACACATTTGACCCCATCGTATCTTTCTCACATTCATCGTTGGCCAACATTTTTAGTGTACGTGTTGCCAAAAATGGTGCAATTGCCGTTCCATACGTTGTAGTGCACAACTTGCAAACCTACAACGGATCTGAAGGATGGTTTCGCCACCAAATCCGTTGAAGATTCTGTTGATCATCGTTCATTCGGATCTGGCGATATATTTTGGAAATATCACCGCAAAACGCATAAATGTTTGTGGAATCGAATCAAGATTGAAAAAATAGTTTGTTGTATGATGGGCCAAACCATCAAACACTGAATGGTGGTGCTACTTGCTTTAATCACATAATGATGCGGCACATAATACGTTTGGAATCCACTTGGAATAGTAGCTGGGATCATGTGATCCAGTGTAATATATTCCGACATAAATTCTCGATATTTTTGATAAATAAGACGTTTTTTTAATGCGAGAAATTGATGACGATGGGACCGATTCGATACTCCCAAGTCCGTTATCTTAGGCTTAACTGAAAGTGAGACCGAATCTCTACCACAGGACAATCATTTGACGGTTTTGCTATTGTGTTCTTCTTTTCTGATGAATACTTGTTTTCGCGGGGAACATTTTCTATTTCCCAAAATAATTTCATTTGCCCCTCGAGGGCTAGAATGCTACATAACCCAACATATGACTGAAGTTCGTAGTATCGAGACGTTACATTCTCGGTTTCACCGTATACGACGTATCCCAATTATGTGTTGTAGAATAGAGGAAGTTCCGTGACTGGTCTAACCGTCTTGATGGATTGTTGGTTAAATTGCAAATTTAAATAAGAAGTGCAGAACAGACGTGTTTTGAGAAACTGTATTGGATCCTAGTCGATTGATACAATGAAGTGAAGTATAAAGCCTGACAGTATTACCTGCATTCAAATAAAATGTCTGATTTCGATTAAACGAAAAAGGCATAAAACACCCTCAAAAATCCCATAAATAAATAATAATTCAATTCGATCACTTGTTCGAATTAAACATAAATTTTTTATTGTGAACATACATAATCGTGTATACATAATAATACATATTTAACAAACACAACTGACTACAAAAGTATTGCGTGATTTTAAACAATTTTCACATCATTCGTCAAACAACAAACGCAACAACAACAACAAAACACGAAAGTTTATTTTTAACGTAAAAAGCAGGAAGAACATAAAAGATTACAAGAAATAATTTTGTTGTTGCTGTAATTTATAATTTGTTGGTATTTTCATAAGGTTCGTGTTTAAAAAATAATAAAAATACAAATATAACCGGCAAACAAAACAAAAAAGAAAAGAAAACTTTAACAAAACAAAAGAACCAAAAAAAAAAAAAAACTCCTTAAGAAAATGGAAAATTATTTTTCAAACCATAAAAGAATAGAAAAATAAAAAAGTTTTTCGCTTTTCTTTTCATATTATATGATAACTGTTATTGTTGTGTATACATCCTTTAGCAGCAAATGCCCAAAAAGTTGTTGTTTGGTCTAAAGAGGATATACTCATAATACGTAAAGTACTTAATGCTGTAATGAACGCAATGGGTGAATTATACATAAATGGTTTTTATGGAAGCCGAACACAAAAGACGTTGGCGCTAATTATAAAGGTGAAAATTAATTAAAGGCGAACACAACGCACATTATACACAAACACAATGGAAATTAATAATTATGAATGAATACGAAAATACTACAAAGTACACAAAGTATATTAATTTCAACAACCCCTTCGAGTATTTTTTTTTTGTTGTGGACAAATCGTAAATTATGGTAGGATTTTCTCACGACAATAAATTGATGGCCTAATTGGTTTAATTTATACAGGCGTGTACGGTTAACAAGTATATTTGGGTGCCGGATATATTATCCGAGTTACAGAATTTTCGACCACACCATAGATAGTTACTAATACAATAAATAATGTTCATGTTTACAATTTTTGTTTTAACAATCTGTTGACAGGTTTTTATCGATTTTTAATGTCCATTCGACTTGGACACGAACATCTATTTAATTGTCATGCAACTACAAATTTATGTAATTGTTCACAAATTGTTTCATAAATCACAATTCGTGTTCTACTGTTTAAAGGGTGATTTTCGAAATTAGAAAATGGAATTTTTTATTTTCCAAACTTTCGTCTGTTTATTTATTTATTTAAATCATTTATTTTTAAAGCGCAGGCAAAACGCGTCAGTACGTTAATAATTTTTATTTTTACTCTTATTGTTTATTTATTTATATATTAACAACTGATATTATTTCAAGAAATTATTTTTTTATTATTTATTTAATTTCTTTTACAACAAATTTTTTTTTAATTTATAACAACTTCAAAATATTTGTAGAACGGAAAAAAATTGCCGAAAGGTAAATTGAGAACAATACAATTTTACAATGTGTATGCACTATACTCCGTATGAGTTTTCGAATTAGGGTGAACATTTTTTATTTTGTTTGCAATAGTGTATGGTTTGAAGTATTGTGGAGTCAATATTGTATGCTGCTGGGTTGGATTACTCCTTTAAACACTACACATAACGGAGATTTTTAACAAAATTTGAGCATATGTATGATAAATATCTGTTGTAGAATAATTTGACAAATACATTTTATGGCATATTTCAACCGATGCAAATCAACATTTTATCATGAAGCAGCAATAAAAATGTGTTCAAAACTGTGTAACTGTAATCAATATTCGTAAGTTTCAATTTAAAAAAGAAAATTTGAATTTGGAGGTCGATTAGACAAAAGTATGGTGGGATTCGAAATTTGGCTTGTTAGACCTTTCGTTTTTCCTTTGTTGATCTATGCAAGTGAAGTTAGACCTAAATTAGAACCAAACCAACAAAAACAATACTGTATAACCGATGTGAAGTTTCTAACAAAAAATAGCAAATAACAAAAAAATATGTATGTGTTAGTAATTTTTACACTTAAAATCCAATAAGAATTTTAATTTTTTTATATTTATTAGGATTGTTCCCTAAGCTATGTTAAAGTGAGGGAAATAAACACACTTAGAAAAAAAAGCAGTAAAGTATAGGAGTCGCTTTGAACAGAAAGACAATAACAAATATGTACGTTTGGGTTTCCAAATTACAACTTCATATCATGGGGATAAAGTTGATTAATTTAATTCCGACCATGACAGATTTCGTGCATTTATAATGATGAAACCAAGAAGTGTCAAACAGCAATTACAAGAGATAAAACTAAGTAGCGGAGTATACAGTCAGCTGGCGTAGGTATTTGAGCTCATCATCTTCATATCATGGGTATAAATCTGATTAATTTAATTCCGTCCATGACAGACAATTTTAAAACGTTTCTGATTTGACGTTAACAATTAACCGTAGGTCGCACTACACACGAACTCGTTTTGGTCGCATTAAAGACAAATCATTCACACTAGTATTATATGTGGTGAACTCCATAACTCTATGTTCTGCAACAAAGATAAAATGGAAGCATCAGTGAGAAAACGAAGCAACTGTGAATCTGTGAAGGAGATAACACATCAAATTATAGAGGCGGCCCAATTTATCTAGATTATAAAGAGGAATTAACCCAATGCAGCAAAAAGAGCAAGTATCGGTTGCTGATAAGCTTTTCAAATGAAGATAATGATGGTAGGTAATTCGATGTTTTGTACTTTGTTATTTTATTTAAAATGTACGGGGAGAATAATTAATTTAGTTTAACATGAATTAACCACTACTGGTTTTTTACGCAAAAATTGAGGATGAGATATTCTCGGGCTACACTGGTTGAAGCATTTAAATAGGTCGAAATCA
Organism: Tipula helvola; assembly: GCA_963556165.1. NCBI lineage: Eukaryota > Metazoa > Arthropoda > Insecta > Diptera > Tipulidae > Tipula > Tipula helvola. The sequence goes on from CAUVYM010000139.1 coordinate 109,964, forward strand.
GAGGTTCGCGGCGCGGGTTCCTTTGCCGCCTGTTGACGTCATTGCGATAATATTATGCATTAGGCATAAATCCGAAGGACCAACCAAAGCAATCATATCTTTAAATTAAAGATAATGCTTATAACTGCTGCCCACGACTAAGGGCTAAATTTCGGGAGACTTTAGTTAGATTTATCTCTTGTAATTACTGTTTGACATTTTATTGTCTCATCATTATATATGCACGAAATCTGTCATGAGCGGAATTAAAATAGTCGACTTTATCCCCATGATATGAAGTTGGGGAGTTCAAAGATGTTTTATATATTCTTGGGCCAGCTGGCCTAGAAATGAAACTAAAATGTGAAATAAAAAAATTAAAAATCTTATTGGATTATTCGCCATTTTTTTGTTAGAAACTTCACATCTGAAAATTCTTATTGGATTTGTATATGTATGTATGTGTTTATTGTTAGAAACTTCACAGGCTCACTGTATAATGACATTTAGTCGAACATTTCTTAATTCAAAATATGTATATAGAATTTAAATTTTCGTTTCTGGTTAATGGAGATTTAATATTAGAATTAGAATGGAAATCTCAATTTTCCAGAATATTTCAACAAAATATTCATGGTATCTGTTCATGGTATTTTCATGGTATCTGTCGAATTTCATCGTAAACGGTTAAAAAATAGCCAAGTTCTCGCAAATTTTCCATATTAAACAACTTCATCTAAAAATTATTTAACAATCACATTTCTATTGTATCTGTCGAATTTTATCAATTCGTTTTAAAAATAACCAAACTCCATCAATTTCATCTAAAAATCATTTAACAATTCCATTTCCGCCGTACCTGTCAAAATCCCAAAATAAATGGCCAAGTTACAGGCTAATTTACAATATTCCAAAAAAGCAACCAAAAATAATTTAACGATCCTATTTCCACCATACCTGTTAAATTTAGCTACAATTGATTAAGAAATAATAGCCAAGTGACACGCTAGTTGGCCATATTCCAAAAATATATCCAAAATCATTTAAAAATTCCATTTACATCGTGCCTGTCAATAGATTTTTTGATTAAATATACATTTGCCATTAAATTTGTTTTGTCATATGATATTTGTCAAATGTGCAAATTTGCCAAAGATGTTTTGATGAAACGTAACTTTGTCAAAGGTCGTTTGCCATTTGTGATGTTAAAACATCTCAGTACTGATTCTCTAAAAAATAAAATAATGTGTAATGCTGGAAACACATGAGCAGAATTCGGTAAGCAGCAAAATTAGAATACACAAGTTTAAATGAATTGAAATACATGTATTCTGCTTGTCATGTAGAATTCTGCTTCAAGTCTCTATCTCTAATTTTGCTGCGGATCATTAGGCTATATTACGTAAAAGATAACAAATTTAGTACAATTTGTATAGTTTTTATTTTTTGCAATCCATTTGTTTAATTTGTTGACAGAAAATAAGTTTTGGGTGGCAAGTGCCAAAATGGAGGATAAAAGTTAATTAATTTGTGACAAAATAATGCGTCATTCATTTAAAAAAATAGTACATTAAAATTAAATAGTATGCATCAAATAAATGTCAAAAAAAAACATTCTGCTTATCAAAAACGACGTTCATGTAGTTCACCCGAATTTCTGCCGGCAGCGATGCTAGCAGAAATTCTGCTCATGTGTTTCCAGCATACGTGAAAAGTTGTAAAAAACAAAGCTTACTTTTATGTATTTGCAATTTTGCAATATTACTTTAGTACAAGTCAAGGTTGATTTACATATGCGACGTGCGACGTGTGACGGGAGCTTCTAGCCAATCAGAGAAGAATATTTTGACATTCGTCACACGGCACACCCCACACGTCGAGAGATGGTTTAATTTTATCTTTTCCGTCACGATCGCACAAACACATATACATTTTTTGTATGTATAAAACGAAATAGTAGGCTTTGACGAAGCTTTTTTGAAGAACAAAAATTAAAATATAAAAAATTTATAAAGTGTGCGTGGCGGAACTCGTCACACATGTAAATTGTTGTCAAAGAAGCGTCACGTTTATTTCCACTTAACACACGTCGCACGTCGCATATGTAAATCAACCTTCAATTCGGAAAATTGCAAACTGTTAAAAGTAATGTTTGCTTTTTTACAAGTTTTCACGTTTATATGTACATTAGCTTACTTTTTAGAGAATCAGCAAAATTTTCTTGTGGATCATTCCAAGCTTGTTTTAATTGGTATACAATTTGTTGTCCTTTCCCATTCAAATTATGAATATTTTTCTCCTGTGTTATGGGGTCATATGTTATAATTTTTTTATTTTCCATGTCAATTATAATCAACACCCAATGATTATTTATGCAGCGTGGAAAGTAAATTCGCCTTCTACCACGACAAAGTGTTTGGATCAAAATTTGATGACGATATGGGCTCCGAGAATTTCAGTCAAAAACATTTCAGTCAAAAACAGAAAGGAATTTCAGTCAAAAATTAAAAGGCAACTCAGTCAAAATAATTTTAGACTGAAATGCCATTTCAGAAGGAAGTTCAATCAAAAAACTAAAAAGGCATTTTAGTCAAACTTTTTTGACTGAAATTCCTTTTGCATTTGTGACTGAAATACCTTTTGAAAAGGTAATTCAGTCAAACAATTAAAAAGGAATTCCAGACAAAATTGTTCTTGGGGAATATAGTCAAAAACAATTCAGTCGAAAAACGAAAGGAATTTCAGTCATAAAATGTCGCATACAAATATTATGTCTAAAATTTCTTTTATACAGGAACTTCAATCGAAAGAAAGGTATTTCGGTCAGAAAACAGTTTGACTGAAATGCCCTTTGTGCATTTGGACTGAATAACCTTCTTGAAAGGTGTTTTAGTCACAAATTTTTGCACTGGAATACCTTTTGTTTGGTTTATTTTATTAGTCGCATCGAAACAATTGATCGTGTTATAATTGAACGTAAACAGTTGATATACAATTGATCGTGGAAACAATTAATCGTGGAGACAATTGATCGTATGGATAATTGATCGTATGGGCAATTGATCGCATGGACAATTGATCGTATGGACAATTGATCGTATGAACTATTGATCGTGGATCAATTGATCGTGTAGGCAATTGATCGTATTGATAATTGATCGTGGATCAATGGTCAATTCCACGTATTTATTTGCAATTACAAAACCTTGCTTAACAAAATATTGCAATTATTTTTCTTTTTAGTAGGTGTAATTAGTAAATTCTATATAATCCGCTCCTAAGTGCGGCACGCAGTGCGACATGTTTACTGATCCCGGCTTCTATGTCCCTCGAAGTTCAAATCTAAAGCCCCCTCGGAGAGCTAAGCGGGGTGGGGAGGGGTGGGGGGGGGGGGGGGTGCGCAGCAACCACCCTCGTGCGCGTGAGATTTAACGAAGCTGTTAGCCTAAACAATTCGAAGTTAAATTAGTCGGAATAGGGTCGAAAGGCCGAATTTATCGAAAAACCAAATAAGTCGAAAGGCCGAATGTCGAAAGGCCGACTGTGTCGAAAGACTAAATGTTAAAAGGTTGTATGTATAGAAATTGATTTTAATATTTCATCTTTTTATATTTTTAAAATCTTCTTACGTTTTTTTTATCAGATACATAATTAAAAATTAATTAAGGGTTGGCTACCTTATTTAGAAAAAAATACAGAAACTGAAAATCCAGATAAAAAAATCTAGAAACGAAAAACTCAGAAAAACAAAAATCCAGAATACTAAAATCCAGAAACATAATTATCAAAGTGCGGACCAAATTATAATTAACATTTATAAAATGTCTATCAAATTTGAGTTTTCCGTAAAGTTCTTAATATTTATGATAATAGAAATTGCTTCGTCAACCTTTCAGCTCATATCGCTCCTACTGATAGTCTAAAAATGGGGTTGGCCACGTAGCATTACTGTTTTTCAAAAGACTGTTTAAAAAAGACTGTTTCTAAAATCTTTTCTCCAAAATCTTGTCACCAAAAATCTTTTTGGAGAACATCTTGTTTCTCAAAATCTTGTTTTCAAAATACATAATAATGTTTTTATTAATCTTTTATAGATTTTACTTTAAAATAAAATGGCATCGACTAATTTAACTTCGAATTGTAGAGGCTAATGGCCTCGGTAACTCTCACCTCCTAAGACCTCCGAGGGGACTTAGATTTGAACTTCGGGGGACGTAGGAGCCGGGATCAGCAAACATGTCGCACTGCGTGCCGCACTTTGGAGCGGATTATATAGAATCTATTAATGACACCTACTAAAAATAAAAATAATTGCACTATTTTGTTAAGCAAGATTTTGTAATTGCAAGATTTTAAAATGCAATATTTTATATCAATCCCATAGAAAAACCATTTCACTAAATATTCATTATTTCACTATAAAATAATCAAAATAATTATTTCGGAAAACAATTTATACGGTAAGAATTCACAAAACAAGATTGACGGCAAAACAAGATTTTGTCTTGCAGCCAAATATCCCGATCCCCTAAAAATGGAAAAAAAATTGATTTTTTTTCATTTATTTTAAACAAAATATTTTTCTGAATTCAAGATTTTTTTCGGAATTTTTTTTCTGGGTTTTTTCTTTTCAACTATTCTGGATTTTTTTTTTAGGCAACTGTAGTGATCCCATTAATTAATTAATTATAATAATAAAAAAAAATAAATAAATTTGTTTTTTCGACAAAATTTACATTAAAAAATAAATTCAATAGTTTTAAATATTCATTTCAATCAATTATGTGAAGGAAAATTTCATGAAAATTCGGCCTTTCGACTTTCGGCCTTTTAACCTATTCAGTCTTTCGACACATTCGGCCTTTCGACCCATTCGGCTTTTCGACATTCGGCCTTTCGACATTCGGCCTTCCGACATTCGGCCTTTCAGCATCGAACGATCAGTCACTATACCAAAAGAAATACCAGTAAAAAATGTTTTGACTTGAATGCCTTTTTGGTATTTTGATTGAACTTCTTTCTGAAAACGTATAAATGTCTTCTATTTTGACTGAGTTGCCTTTTAATTTATGACTGAAACTCCTTTCTGTTTTTGACTGAAATGCTTTTGACTGGGGTGCTGAAGCTAATATATAGGCCTACGAAGGCATTTCAGTCAAAAATACTAACCAAACAAAAGTTGCTCCAGTCCAAAAATTTGTGACTAAAATACTTTTCAAGAAGGTCGTTCAGTCCAAAAACACAAAGGGTATTTCAGTCAAACTGTTTTCTGACCGAAATACCTTTTTTTTGGACTGAAGATCCTTTTTAAAAGGAGTTTTAGGAAATGTTTTTGACTAGAATTCCCGGAGCCGACGATATGTATCTATTGCAACTGTCTTTAAAAATTTTAATTGCCATAATGGGATCAATGCAGACATCATTTGATGATTTTATTAATACATTTGCCGCAACGTAAATGGCATCTGATGTTAAATGATTCGAGGCATTTAGGGAAGAAAAGTAAATATTATTTAAAGAGAAATCCCTCCCATTAATAGTAAATTTAAACACATATACACAATATGCACTGGATATATTTAAAACTTTTCTAAAGTAATCCTCATTGACGAGATTTAGCAACCTTGGTTGTACAAAGCATTTTTGCATTTAAAGCAGCAAACAACACACAAACATTTTAAACAACTAATCAATACCATTTATTGATTTACAATTCACAATTGAGAAGAAAATTATTATAAATTCCCTGGTTTGTCTTTTACACTGAATTATTTTTTACTTAATTTGACGTATGATTATAGACATAAAATGTGAACAGCAAATAAACATTCTAACTACACTACTCCAAAAAATTAAAGGAACACTAATTTTTTTCAATCTTTTCATGCATAATAAATTGAAATAGAACTTTTCTATTGTATTATCTCCGAACACATTAAAGTAAAGCAAATTTAAACGACATTTTTGAATTCTGCGACCTCGAAAAATGTAAAATCGATATTAACCTCAAAAAGTGTAAAAATGTTAGATAGAACCTTTTCATTCTAAGGTCGCGAAATGTGAAAAAAGTCGTTTTTTTATTTTGATGATCACTTGTTCCTTTAATTGTTTTGTAAAACTTTGATCAATCTGTCCGGAAAAACGGTTGGATGGATCAATTTGAAAATAATACAGGGCTATTAGGAGTACATTAAACTGTAAAATGACCTGGCAACATTAGTTTTTACATCAATATTTGTGAAGTAACGGTAGATTTACTAAGACAACCTAAAAATCGTTTTTTTGTACTTTCTTCAAATCAGTATTGAGGGTGAAAAAAAAATTTGTTCTCAACTAATCATTAAAGGGTCTTGTAGGAAATTTACTGAAGTTTTTAAGGTTGCCATAAAGTTTACTGTGAAATCATTGGTTGCTGAGATATAGATGATCAAAGGCAAAAGGATCTTTTTTGATTCAAAGTCAGATATCACAGCAAAAAGTTGACATAGAGAGACCAGAATGAAATTAAATTTACGTCTAATTAACAGGCTAGCCGACCTATGCATTGGTTTAACTTAAAAAAAATTTCCCGCGCCAATGGATCCTTACAAAAAAAAAAATCGAATTTTTTTATTTCGCGCTCTTTCTTATGATTGCGTGATAACGGTATCTCACAAAAATTTTCCGCTCAAAACTAGGGATTTGAAGCTTTAAAATGCTCTTCTTTTCATCTCTGTACGACCGTATTTTACAAAGATACAGCTCTTCAAAAAACACTAAAAAAATTGAAAAATATTTGTGTTCCTTTAATTTTTTGGAGTAGTGTATATTTTCTAAAATTTTATAACATCAATGGGTATTTTGTATGACATAAGTTTAAATACTGCTTAATTATAATTCCCTTGTTGATTTGCTTTAAAACCGAATTAATAAACACCCAAGACCAATCACTTACAAACAATTTTGGTAGTAGAACTTTCGGTTTTGAATGAACGATTTCGTAGCACATATATTGTAAGAAGGAACCAATAGCAGCCGAGTTATGGCTGCTTGAAATTAGTTCTGCTACAGGGATGATTATATCTTGTACCTTTATGACGCATGCGTAATAGTAGATGCGAGAAAAATTATGGTTTAAGCACCATTTGGGATGGTGGATCACTCCCCCGGTTGCATCGATGTAAATAATTTTGTTGGTTTGCTCCAAAAATTGGAGTGTACTCCGACGCATCAATATAATGTGAAGAGGATCAGATGCATATATCTTTGGAATATTGATGCTTTAGTCTGTTAATGGCATCAAGTACCTCGCATTCATTCATCAAATTATTAATGTGTAGGCATTCAGATTTGGCTTTTCTTACACGTCTTTCCGATAGATCGTTTGAGTGTTCCCAGATTTTAAAAGATGATTATCTATTTGTCCAGCTGCTCCAAATTGAATACATTAGAGCATTTATTCGCCAATTGATTTTGAACATTATTTCGTCTAACTCCGCGTAATTGCACAAATTTCTTTATAAGGCCGTGATCTTTAATATCATCACCGATTGTATACATATTAATAAATATTTGTTCGGAGACCTTAAATTTGTATTTTTGTCCGTGATTTTTGTACTTGCAAACCAATTTTTGTTCCAATTCGTCGTTTTAAAAGTAAGCACACAACTATTTGTGGTAGCGATTAGTGAATCTCTTATGCCTTCTCAAATGTTATGAATATTGCACTCTTTCGAATCAAGCTCGATTTTAAAAGTACAACGATGTAACCACTCATTGGGATTATTTTGTTTGAAAATGATAGGAAGGTCTTCTATAACATATTCTGTTTGACGCAATGTCATGAAACCACTGCGTGAACAAATCAATTGGTCACTTTTATTTATTTGATTGGCTTCAAATTTGAAATTGTCAGTTGGAATAATATGTGATGAATAATGTCTATTATATTCTATGATACATCATCGGAGTTACTGCAGTGTTGATTTGATGAATTCTTTAGAATGTTTAATTTTTGAGTTTGAACCGTCGGAGAACTATTCTTTTAATTTATGATAAAAAAACCATAAAAGTGATCGTTATTGGGGCCAGAAATGAGCTATTGGGGCTTAGGAGATAACAAATGACCACCCCTTAATGTATGTATGTAATTTAAGCCAAAACCAGTTTTTATCGCGAATGTCGAATAGCAGGCTGATGTGTCCCGATACACAAATTTTGTGATTTAGTAAAATATCTGAAATGGTTTTTATGGAATATTGCCTAGTGTTGGAAAGATTATACTCTAGAGAATTTAATAAAATAGTGCGAAGATCACGATCACTCTTAGTTTTTTTTTTTTTATTGCAATGTAACAATGTTAAGTTGAGTTTTAAGTTTTTACTATAGATTTCAAATATTTTAAGAGGTAATGAAAAGAAATCCATAAGGCCAAACATGAGTTATTGGGGCTTAATAGATAGCAAATGGCCCCTCCTTTGGGCCATTTCAATTTGGCAAACGATGCACCAAACACCCTGTATAATTTAAATTCAAAAATCATCATCGAAAGCATAGGTTACTGCACTATCGTAGAAAAATATTATTTTCAGTGCTAAACTGTAATTTAGAATTTTACAATAATAAAGATAATAATAGCGTTAAAATGTTAAAATGTTAATACCAAAAAATCATAATGGCGTTGGTGATAAATATGAAAAATCTTATGATACAGACTTCATTAAGAAAATCCTAAATACTCGTAGTAAATTTACAAATATTGCAATTTGACCATGTGCAAGGCATTAACTTTTCAAATGGTTAAGCATGCTTGCAGTCTTAGATCAGGCCTACCAAAAAATCATAGTGGCGTTGGTGATACATATAGAAAATCTTAAGATACAAATTTTCTTAAGAAAATCCTATATAGTAAATTTACCAATGTGGCAATTTGAAAAGCATAACTTTTAAACTGATTTACAGACACACATTTTTCTAATTAATTTTATTATATAGGTAGACGTGTATTTTATCTGGTATTTTTTTTTGGTTAAATAAAATAATTCGATTTTAATATAACAAAACTTAATTTAATTAAAACAAGAAATAAAAGTTTTCAAATTATTTATTGAGAAATGTTCGCCTATAATACATTTACATATTCTCTCTACTAGGCTCTCTACCTGGTATCTGAAGTTCCGTACTAGCAACGAGTATTCTTTTGGACAACCAACCTATTACCTTTACTGAGTCGGCTTGCGGCACCACGCAGCGTCAACGTCACATTAGGTGTTCAAATTTCTTGAATGAAAATTTGAATAGAACTTAGTTTAGAATAATTTGAATGAGTTTTTATATACGAGTATAAACAGAATTTCAAAATTTGAGTTTGGCTTTGTAAAACAAAATTAATATTTCAATACACCTACTTTACTCTATTTAAATTCATGTGCAGCAACATAGTTCTGTTTTGTCTGCAAGTGCAGGACTGTATGGGAATACACCTTTCACCATCATAGTCACCCTAGCAAGTAAAATATGATATAATATGCAAAGTTTAATCGATGAAACTAATTTCATGTGTGGAATTCCAACAAAAGTTCTCTACCTTCCATTTACACCCGCACCGATATATTTATGAGGCAATCTATACAGCACTCGTACATGGTACATAATTGGAATTTAAAACTAGAGCTTCCACACATATAAACTAACAATGTATATTACCAATAAATAAGAATAAGCTTAACCACAAAAAAAAATCCTAGAAAATAATCTTAAAAATACGCGGCGATACCAAAGTAGGTAGGGGGGTAGAAAAATAAAAAGAAGAATTTACCATATCTAAAATTTTAACAACATTCACGTTTTCTTTATTTTTTTCGTTCATTCCCACTCTTATAAGACGAACAAAAAATTTTTTTTTTTCTATTCAAGACCGTTTCTAATCGGTTCGAATACCGTGGAGGCACGTTTGACGATATTTTTTTATTATTATCTTGACTTCTAATAAAATATAGAATTTTTAGATTTTGTTGTTTTTTTTTTTATCTCAGTTTTACGTTTGCGTTACAAATTGTCTCATGTTCAGGAAAAAATTGGTGATCATCATCATTCATGGACTGCGCGGTGTTTATAATGATGATCTCGATGATTATATGAAATGATGAAGAAATATTTGGAAATGAGTTAAGCATAAATAGGTATTGTAGGAAATAGTGTTCAACCATTTTTTGTTGTTGTTATGTTTTGAAAGTTTCTCACTTAATTTAGTAAGAAAATTGGTTGTGTCGCATTCGTTTCTCTATAACAAGGTGGTTAATTGTATTTGTTTATATTTTATTTTATTTGGAGGTATTCGCTTTATTTTGTTTTTTTTTTTGTTTGGAAGGAAATAGCGGAAAATTAGCTGCGTTGCTTTTGGGATGTCGGAGTGGTGAGAGTATGTGAATAAAATCGTCGTAACTTAATTAATTGGGTGTTTTGCAATTTTTTGCGGTTTGATCAAATGAAGCTATCTTGTTGATGTGAAACGGTACATTGATGGTGGTCTTTTTAAATATTTAAACTTCATTCATTTTTCATCTTATAGGAGATGTACATAATTATTCACTCTCGTTATAGAGATGAGGCTAGTTCCAAGAGAACGATTAGTTATGCAAAACAAACTTTACCAAATATAATTGAACTATTTGAACAAATGAAGATTTGTACAATTGTACAATTTGAAGGTTCTGAAGGACAAATGTTACCACTCTTTAAGCAATTTATCAAAATCCTCAAATTAAATTCGACAAAGTTATTAAATATTTTAAAATATAAGTCAAGTTATAAATGTGTTAATTGTAGTATTATACCGTTTGTTGTATTTTAGTGGTTTGGCGTCTATTGGAGAGGAAACCAAAGTTGAGTAGATTAATCTACCAGCTTCGTAACCTTCCAGTATACATAGTGTGCGCATCACGTAAGCTGTTCTGGTCGTGTATTTGGTCTGGTCGTGTGTAATTGTTTTTCGTTTCTAAGCCAAATTTAAATATTAAAAGAAAGCTGTTTTGTTTTTCTTTAACGCACTTAATCTATTTTACTATTGAAGCTTTAAGCTCATCACGCTGCTCGAGCTAAATACATTTTTAACGAGCAATTTCAGTTGAGGCTGTTTATAGATCATCGTTTTTAAATTTTAAGTTATTCGCATTGAGAAGAGTCGATCGATAGGTGTTGAGACCTGTAATTGTGATGCCAACGGGTATTTAGATCGCTCGAATATTTCTACACATTTTGTGGAAATTTTTAAAAATCGAAAATCTGCAATTATGCTCCGATTTCGATGATTGATACCTCTATCAATAGGTGTTGAGACCTGTAATTGTGATGTCAACGGGTATTTAGATCACTCGAATATTTCTACACATTTTGTGGAAAATTTAATTTTATTAAAAATCAACTGAACAATAGCCCACAAATTCAGAGCTTTAAAAATCGAAAATCTGCAATTCTGCCCCGATTTCGATGATTGATAGCTCTATCAATAGGTGTTGAGACCTGTAATTGTGATGTCAACGGGTATTTAGATCACTCGAATATTTCTACACATTTTGTGGAAAATTTAATTTTTTTAAAAATTAACTGAACAATAGCCCACAAATTCAGAGCTTTAAAAATCGAAAATCTGCAATTCTGCCCCGATTTCGATGATTGATACCTCTATCAATAGGTGCTGAGACCTGTAATTGTGATGCCAACGGGTATTTAGATCACTCGAATATTTCTACACATTTTGTGGAAAATTTAATTTTATTAAAAATCAACTGAACAATAGCCCACAAATTCAGAGCTTTAAAAATCGAAAATCTGCAATTCTGCCCCGATTTCGATGATTGATACCTCTATCAATAGGTGTTGAGACCTGTAATTGTGATGCCAACGGGTATTTAGATCACTCGAATATTTCTACACATTTTGTGGAAAATTTAATTTTTTTAAAAATCAACTGAACAATAGCCCACAAATTCAGAGCTTTAAAAATCGAAAATCTGCAATTCTGCCCCGATTTCGATGATTGATACCTCTATCAATAGGTGTTGAGACCTGTAATTGTGATGCCAACGGGTATTTAGATCACTCGAATATTTCTACACATTTTGTGGAAAATTTAATTTTTTTAAAAATCAACTGAACAATAGCCCACAAATTCAGAGCTTTAAAAATCGAAATCTGCAATTCTGCCCCGATTTCGATGATTGATACCTCTATCAATAGGTGTTGAGACCTGTAATTGTGATGCCAACGGGTATTTAGATCACTCGAATATTTCTACACATTTTGTGAAAAATTTAATTTTTTTAAAAATCAACTGAACAATAGCCCACAAATTCAGAGCTTTAAAAATCGAAAATCTGCAATTCTGCCCCGATTTCGATGATTGATACCTCTATCAATAGGTGTTGAGACCTGTAATTGTGATGCCAACGGGTATTTAGATCACTCGAATATTTCTACACATTTTGTGAAAAATTTAATTTTTTTAAAAATTAACTGAACAATAGCCCACAAATTCAGAGCTTTAAAAATCGAAAATCTGCAATTATGCCCCGATTTCGATGATTGATACCTCTATCAATAGGTGTTGAGACCTGTAATTGTGATGCCAACGGGTATTTAGATCACTCGAATATTTCTACACATTTTGTGAAAAATTTAATTTTTTAAAAATTAACTGAACAATAGCCCACAAATTCAGAGCTTTAAAAATCGAAAATCTGCAATTATGCCCCGATTTCGATGATTGATACCTCTATCAATAGGTGTTGAGACCTGTAATTGTGATGTCAACGGGTATTTAGATCACTCGAATATTTCTACACATTTGTGAAAATTTAATTTTTTTAAAAATCAACTGAACAATAGCCCACAAATTCAGAGCTTTAAAAATCGAAAATCTGCAATTCTGCCCCGATTTCGATGATTGATACCTCTATCAATAGGTGTTGAGACCTGTAATTGTGATGCCAACGGGTATTTAGATCACTCGAATATTTCTACACATTTTGTGAAAAATTTAATTTTTTTAAAAATTAACTGAACAATAGCCCACAAATTCAGAGCTTTAAAAATCGAAAATCTGCAATTATGCCCCGATTTCGATGATTGATACCTCTATCAATAGGTGTTGAGACCTGTAATTGTGATGTCAACGGGTATTTAGATCACTCGAATATTTCTACACATTTTGTGGAAAATTTAATTTTTTTAAAAATCAACTGAACAATAGCCCACAAATTCAGAGCTTTAAAAATCGAAAATCTGCAATTCTGCCCCGATTTCGATGATTGATACCTCTATCAATAGGTGTTGAGACCTGTAATTGTGATGCCAACGGGTATTTAGATCACTCGAATATTTCTACACATTTTGTGAAAAATTTAATTTTTTTAAAAATCAACTGAACAATAGCCCACAAATTCAGAGCTTTAAAAATCGAAAATCTGCAATTCTGCCCCGATTTCGATGATTGATACCTCTATCAATAGGTGTTGAGACCTGTAATTGTGATGCCAACGGGTATTTAGATCACTCGAATATTTCTACACATTTTGTGAAAAATTTAATTTTTTTAAAAATTAACTGAACAATAGCCCACAAATTCAGAGCTTTAAAAATCGAAAATCTGCAATTATGCCCCGATTTCGATGATTGATACCTCTATCAATAGGTGTTGAGACCTGTAATTGTGATGTCAACGGGTATTTAGATCACTCGAATATTTCTACACATTTTGTGGAAAATTTAATTTTTTTAAAAATCAACTGAACAATAGCCCACAAATTCAGAGCTTTAAAAATCGAAAATCTGCAATTCTGCCCCGATTTCGATGATTGATACCTCTATCAATAGGTGTTGAGACCTGTAATTGTGATGCCAACGGGTATTTAGATCACTCGAATATTTCTACACATTTTGTGAAAAATTTAATTTTTTTAAAAATCAACTGAACAATAGCCCACAAATTCAGAGCTTTAAAAATCGAAAATCTGCAATTCTGCCCCGATTTCGATGATTGATACCTCTATCAATAGGTGTTGAGACCTGTAATTGTGATGTCAACGGGTATTTAGATCACTCGAATATTTCTACACATTTTGTGGAAAATTTAATTTTTTTAAAAATCAACTGAACAATAGCCCACAAATTCAGAGCTTTAAAAATCGAAAATCTGCAATTCTGCCCCGATTTCGATGATTGATACCTCTATCAATAGGTGTTGAGACCTGTAATTGTGATGCCAACGGGTATTTAGATCACTCGAATATTTCTACACATTTTGTGAAAAATTTAATTTTTTTAAAAATCAACTGAACAATAGCCCACAAATTCAGAGCTTTAAAAATCGAAAATCTGCAATTCTGCCCCGATTTCGATGATTGATACCTCTATCAATAGGTGTTGAGACCTGTAATTGTGATGCCAACGGGTATTTAGATCACTCGAATATTTCTACACATTTTGTGAAAAATTTAATTTTTTTAAAAATTAACTGAACAATAGCCCACAAATTCAGAGCTTTAAAAATCGAAAATCTGCAATTATGCCCCGATTTCGATGATTGATACCTCTATCAATAGGTGTTGAGACCTGTAATTGTGATGTCAACGGGTATTTAGATCACTCGAATATTTCTACACATTTTGTGGAAAATTTAATTTTTTTAAAAATCAACTGAACAATAGCCCACAAATTCAGAGCTTTAAAAATCGAAAATCTGCAATTCTGCCCCGATTTCGATGATTGATACCTCTATCAATAGGTGTTGAGACCTGTAATTGTGATGCCAACGGGTATTTAGATCACTCGAATATTTCTACACATTTTGTGAAAAATTTAATTTTTTTAAAAATCAACTGAACAATAGCCCACAAATTCAGAGCTTTAAAAATCGAAAATCTGCAATTATGCTCCGATTTCGATGATTGATACCTCTATCAATAGGTGTTGAGACCTGTAATTGTGATGTCAACGGGTATTTAGATCACTCGAATATTTCTACACATTTTGTGGAAAATTTAATTTTTTTAAAAATCAACTGAACAATAGCCCACATATTCAGAGCTTTAAAAATCGAAAATCTGCATTTATGCCCCGATTTCGATGATTGATACCTCTATCGATAGGTGTTGAGACCTGTAATTGTGATGCCAACGGGTATTTAGATCACTCGAATATTTCTACACATTTTGTGGAAAATTTAATTTTTTTAAAAATCAACTGAACAATAGCCCACAAATTCAGAGCTTTAAAAATCGAAAATCTGCAATTCTGCCCCGATTTCGATGATTGATACCTCTATCAATAGGTGTTGAGACCTGTAATTGTGATGCCAACGGGTATTTAGATCACTCGAATATTTCTACACATTTTGTGAAAAATTTAATTTTTTTAAAAATCAACTGAACAATAGCCCACAAATTCAGAGCTTTAAAAATCGAAAATCTGCAATTCTGCCCCGATTTCGATGATTGATACCTCTATCAATAGGTGTTGAGACCTGTAATTGTGATGCCAACGGGTATTTAGATCACTCGAATATTTCTACACATTTTGTGAAAAATTTAATTTTTTTAGAAATTAACTGAACAATAGCCCACAAATTCAGAGCTTTAAAAATCGAAAATCTGCAACTATGCCCCGATTTCGATGATTGATACCTCTATCAATAGGTGTTGAGACCTGTAATTGTGATGTCAACGGGTATTTAGATCACTCGAATATTTCTACACATTTTGTGGAAAATTTAATTTTTTTAAAAATCAACTGAACAATAGCCCACAAATTCAGAGCTTTAAAAATCGAAAATCTGCAATTCTGCCCCGATTTCGATGATTGATACCTCTATCAATAGGTGTTGAGACCTGTAATTGTGATGCCAACGGGTATTTAGATCACTCGAATATTTCTACACATTTTGTGAAAAATTTAATTTTTTTAAAAATCAACTGAACAATAGCCCACAAATTCAGAGCTTTAAAAATCGAAAATCTGCAATTCTGCCCCGATTTCGATGATTGATACCTCTATCAATAGGTGTTGAGACCTGTAATTGTGATGTTAACGGGTATTTAGATCACTCGAATATTTCTACACATTTTGTGGAAAATTTAATTTTTTTAAAAATCAACTGAACAATAGCCCACAAATTCAGAGCTTTAAAAATCGAAAATCTGCAATTCTGCCCCGATTTCGATGATTGATACCTCTATCAATAGGTGTTGAGACCTGTAATTGTGATGCCAACGGGTATTTAGATCACTCGAATATTTCTACACATTTTGTGAAAAATTTAATTTTTTTAAAAATCAACTGAACAATAGCCCACAAATTCAGAGCTTTAAAAATCGAAAATCTGCAATTCTGCCCCGATTTCGATGATTGATACCTCTATCAATAGGTGTTGAGACCGGTAATTGTGATGCCAACGGGTATTTAGATCACTCGAATATTTCTACACATTTTGTGAAAAATTTAATTTTTTTAAAAATCAACTGAACAATAGCCCACAAATTCAGAGCTTTAAAAATCGAAAATCTGCAATTCTGCGATTGATACCTCTATCGATAGGTGTTGAGACTTGTAATTGTGATGCCAACGGGTATTTAGATCACTCGAATATTTCTACACATTTTGTGGAAAATTTAATTTTTTTAAAAATCAACTGAACAATAGCCCACAAATTCAGAGCTTTAAAAATCGAAAATCTGCAATTCTGCCCCGATTTCGATGATTGATACCTCTATCAATAGGTGTTGAGACCTGTAATTGTGATGCCAACGGGTATTTAGATCACTCGAATATTTCTACACATTTTGTGGAAAATTTAATTTTTTTAAAAATCAACTGAACAATAGCCCACAAATTCAGAGCTTTAAAAATCGAAAATCTGCAATTATGCTCCGATTTCGATGATTGATACCTCTATCAATAGGTGTTGAGACCTGTAATTGTGATGTCAACGGGTATTTAGATCACTCGAATATTTCTACACATTTTGTGGAAAATTTAATTTTTTTAAAAATCAACTGAACAATAGCCCACAAATTCAGAGCTTTAAAAATCGAAAATCTGCAATTCTGCTCCGATTTCGATGATTGATACCTCTATCGATAGGTGTTGAGACTTGTAATTGTGATGCCAACGGGTATTTAGATCACTCAAATATTTCTACACATTTTGTGGAAAATTTAATTTTTTTAAAAATCAACTGAACATTAGCCCACATATTCAGAGCTTTAAAAATCGAAAATCTGCATTTATGCCCCGATTTCGATGATTGATACCTCTATCGATAGGTGTTGAGACCTGTAATTGTGATGCCAACGGGTATTTAGATCACTCGAATATTTCTACACATTTTGTGGAAAATTTAATTTTATTAAAAATCAACTGAACAATAGCCCACAAATTCAGAGCTTTAAAAAATCGAAAATCTGCAATTATGCCCCGATTTCGATGATTGATACCTCTATCAATAGGTGTTGAGACCTGTAATTGTGATGTCAACGGGTATTTAGATCACTCGAATATTTCTACACATTTTGTGGAAAATTTAATTTTTTTAAAAATCAACTGAACAATAGCCCACAAATTCAGAGCTTTAAAAATCGAAAATCTGCAATTCTGCCCCGATTTCGATGATTGATACCTCTATCAATAGGTGTTGAGACCTGTAATTGTGATGCCAACGGGTATTTAGATCACTCGAATATTTCTACACATTTTGTGGAAAATTTAATTTTTTTAAAAATCAACTGAACAATAGCCCACAAATTCAGAGCTTTAAAAATCGAAAATCTGCAATTATGCTCCGATTTCGATGATTGATACCTCTATCAATAGGTGTTGAGACCTGTAATTGTGATGTCAACGGGTATTTAGATCACTCGAATATTTCTACACATTTTGTGGAAAATTTAATTTTTTTAAAAATCAACTGAACAATAGCCCACAAATTCAGAGCTTTAAAAATCGAAAATCTGCAATTCTGCCCCGATTTCGATGATTGATACCTCTATCAATAGGTGTTGAGACCTGTAATTGTGATGCCAACGGGTATTTAGATCACTCGAATATTTCTACACATTTTGTGGAAAATTTAATTTTTTTAAAAATCAACTGAACAATAGCCCACAAATTCAGAGCTTTAAAAATCGAAAATCTGCAATTATGCTCCGATTTCGATGATTGATACCTCTATCAATAGGTGTTGAGACCTGTAATTGTGATGTCAACGGGTATTTAGATCACTCGAATATTTCTACACATTTTGTGGAAAATTTAATTTTTTTAAAAATCAACTGAACAATAGCCCACATATTCAGAGCTTTAAAAATCGAAAATCTGCATTTATGCCCCGATTTCGATGATTGATACCTCTATCGATAGGTGTTGAGACCTGTAATTGTGATGCCAACGGGTATTTAGATCACTCGAATATTTCTACACATTTTGTGGAAAATTTAATTTTTTTAAAAATCAACTGAACAATAGCCCACAAATTCAGAGCTTTAAAAATCGAAAATCTGCAATTATGCTCCGATTTCGATGATTGATACCTCTATCAATAGGTGTTGAGACCTGTAATTGTGATGTCAACGGGTATTTAGATCACTCGAATATTTCTACACATTTTGTGAAAAATTTAATTTTTTAAAAATCAACTGAACAATAGCCCACAAATTCAGAGCTTTAAAAATCGAAAATCTGCAATTCTGCCCCGATTTCGATGATTGATACCTCTATCAATAGGTGTTGAGACCTGTAATTGTGATGCCAACGGGTATTTAGATCACTCGAATATTTCCAAACATTTTGTGAAAAATTTAATTTTTTTAAAAATCAACTGAACAATAGCCCACAAATTCAGAGCTTTAAAAATCGAAAATCTGTAATTATGCTCCGATTTCGATGATTGATACCTCTATCAATAGGTGTTGAGACCTGTAATTGTGATGTCAACGGGTATTTAGATCACTCGAATATTTCTACACATTTTGTGGAAAATTTAATTTTTTAAAAATCAACTGAACAATAGCCCACAAATTCAGAGCTTTAAAAATCGAAAATCTGCAATTATGCCCCGATTTCGATGATTGATACCTCTATCAATAGGTGTTGAGACCTGTAATTGTGATGCCAACGGGTATTTAGATCACTCGAATATTTCTACACATTTTGTGGAAAATTTAATTTTTTTAAAAATCAACTGAACAATAGCCCACAAATTCAGAGCTTTAAAAATCGAAAATCTGCAATTCTGCCCCGATTTCGATGATTGATACCTCTATCAATAGGTGTTGAGACCTGTAATTGTGATGCCAACGGGTATTTAGATCACTCGAATATTTCTACACATTTTGTGGAAAATTTAATTTTTTTAAAAATCAACTGAACAATAGCCCACAAATTCAGAGCTTTAAAAATCGAAAATCTGCAATTATGCTCCGATTTCGATGATTGATACCTCTATCAATAGGTGTTGAGACCTGTAATTGTGATGTCAACGGGTATTTAGATCACTCGAATATTTCTACACATTTTGTGGAAAATTTAATTTTTTTAAAAATCAACTGAACAATAGCCCACAAATTCAGAGCTTTAAAAATCGAAAATCTGCAATTCTGCCCCGATTTCGATGATTGATACCTCTATCGATAGGTGTTGAGACTTGTAATTGTGATGCCAACGGGTATTTAGATCACTCGAATATTTCTACACATTTTGTGGAAAATTTAATTTTTTTAAAAATCAACTGAACAATAGCCCACAAATTCAGAGCTTTAAAAATCGAAAATCTGCAATTATGCCCCGATTTCGATGATTGATACCTCTATCAATAGGTGTTGAGACCTGTAATTGTGATGCCAACGGGTATTTAGATCACTCGAATATTTCTACACATTTTGTGGAAAATTTAATTTTTTTAAAAATCAACTGAACAATAGCCCACAAATTCAGAGCTTTAAAAATCGAAAATCTGCAATTCTGCCCCGATTTCGATGATTGATACCTCTATCGATAGGTGTTGAGACTTGTAATTGTGATGCCAACGGGTATTTAGATCACTCGAATATTTCTACACATTTTGTGGAAAATTTAATTTTTTTAAAAATCAACTGAACAATAGCCCACAAATTCAGAGCTTTAAAAATCGAAAATCTGCAATTCTGCCCCGATTTCGATGATTGATACCTCTATCAATAGGTGTTGAGACCTGTAATTGTGATGCCAACGGGTATTTAGATCACTCGAATATTTCTACACATTTTGTGGAAAATTTAATTTTTTTAAAAATCAACTGAACAATAGCCCACAAATTCAGAGCTTTAAAAATCGAAAATCTGCAATTCTGCCCCGATTTCGATGATTGATACCTCTATCGATAGGTGTTGAGACTTGTAATTGTGATGCCAACGGGTATTTAGATCACTCGAATATTTCTACACATTTTGTGGAAAATTTAATTTTTTTAAAAATCAACTGAACAATAGCCCACAAATTCAGAGCTTTAAAAATCGAAAATCTGCAATTCTGCCCGATTTCGATGATTGATACCTCTATCAATAGGTGTTGAGACCTGTAATTGTGATGCCAACGGGTATTTAGATCACTCGAATATTTCTACACATTTTGTGGAAAATTTAATTTTTTTAAAAATCAACTGAACAATAGCCCACAAATTCAGAGCTTTAAAAATCGAAAATCTGCAATTCTGCCCCGATTTCGATGATTGATACCTCTATCGATAGGTGTTGAGACTTGTAATTGTGATGCCAACGGGTATTTAGATCACTCGAATATTTCTACACATTTTGTGGAAAATTTAATTTTTTTAAAAATCAACTGAACAATAGCCCACAAATTCAGAGCTTTAAAAATCGAAAATCTGCAATTCTGCCCCGATTTCGATGATTGATACCTCTATCAATAGGTGTTGAGACCTGTAATTGTGATGCCAACGGGTATTTAGATCACTCGAATATTTCTACACATTTTGTGGAAAATTTAATTTTTTAAAAATCAACTGAACAATAGCCCACAAATTCAGAGCTTTAAAAATCGAAAATCTGCAATTCTGCCCCGATTTCGATGATTGATACCTCTATCGATAGGTGTTGAGACTTGTAATTGTGATGCCAACGGGTATTTAGATCACTCGAATATTTCTACACATTTTGTGGAAAATTTAATTTTTTTAAAAATCAACTGAACAATAGCCCACAAATTCAGAGCTTTAAAAATCGAAAATCTGCAATTCTGCCCCGATTTCGATGATTGATACCTCTATCAATAGGTGTTGAGACCTGTAATTGTGATGCCAACGGGTATTTAGATCACTCGAATATTTCTACACATTTTGTGGAAAATTTAATTTTTTAAAAATCAACTGAACAATAGCCACAAATTCAGAGCTTTAAAAATCGAAAATCTGCAATTATGCTCCGATTTCGATGATTGATACCTCTATCAATAGGTGTTGAGACCTGTAATTGTGATGTCAACGGGTATTTAGATCACTCGAATATTTCTACACATTTTGTGGAAAATTTAATTTTTTTAAAGATCAACTGAACAATAGCCCACAAATTCAGAGCTTTAAAAATCGAAAATCTGCAATTCTGCCCCGATTTCGATGATTGATACCTCTATCGATAGGTGTTGAGACTTGTAATTGTGATGCCAACGGGTATTTAGATCACTCAAATATTTCTACACATTTTGTGGAAAATTTATTTTTTTTAAAAATCAACTGAACAATAGCCCACATATTCAGAGCTTTAAAAATCGAAAATCTGCATTTATGCCCCGATTTCGATGATTGATACCTCTATCGATAGGTGTTGAGACCTGTAATTGTGATGCCAACGGGTATTTAGATCACTCGAATATTTCTACACATTTTGTGGAAAATTTAATTTTATTAAAAATCAACTGAACAATAGCCCACAAATTCAGAGCTTTAAAAATCGAAAATCTGCAATTATGCCCCGATTTCGATGATTGATACCTCTATCAATAGGTGTTGAGACCTGTAATTGTGATGTCAACGGGTATTTAGATCACTCGAATATTTCTACACATTTTGTGGAAAATTTAATTTTTTTAAAAATCAACTGAACAATAGCCCACAAATTCAGAGCTTTAAAAATCGAAAATCTGCAATTCTGCCCCGATTTCGATGATTGATACCTCTATCAATAGGTGTTGAGACCTGTAATTGTGATGCCAACGGGTATTTAGATCACTCGAATATTTCTACACATTTTGTGGAAAATTTAATTTTTTTAAAAATCAACTGAACAATAGCCCACAAATTCAGAGCTTTAAAAATCGAAAATCTGCAATTATGCTCCGATTTCGATGATTGATACCTCTATCAATAGGTGTTGAGACCTGTAATTGTGATGTCAACGGGTATTTAGATCACTCGAATATTTCTACACATTTTGTGGAAAATTTAATTTTTTTAAAAATCAACTGAACAATAGCCCACAAATTCAGAGCTTTAAAAATCGAAAATCTGCAATTCTGCCCCGATTTCGATGATTGATACCTCTATCAATAGGTGTTGAGACCTGTAATTGTGATGCCAACGGGTATTTAGATCACTCGAATATTTCTACACATTTTGTGGAAAATTTAATTTTTTTAAAAATCAACTGAACAATAGCCCACAAATTCAGAGCTTTAAAAATCGAAAATCTGCAATTATGCCCCGATTTCGATGATTGATACCTCTATCAATAGGTGTTGAGACCTGTAATTGTGATGTCAACGGGTATTTAGATCACTCGAATATTTCTACACATTTTGTGGAAAATTTAATTTTTTTAAAAATCAACTGAACAATAGCCCACATATTCAGAGCTTTAAAAATCGAAAATCTGCATTTATGCCCCGATTTCGATGATTGATACCTCTATCGATAGGTGTTGAGACCTGTAATTGTGATGCCAACGGGTATTTAGATCACTCGAATATTTCTACACATTTTGTGGAAAATTTAATTTTTTTAAAAATCAACTGAACAATAGCCCACAAATTCAGAGCTTTAAAAATCGAAAATCTGCAATTATGCTCCGATTTCGATGATTGATACCTCTATCAATAGGTGTTGAGACCTGTAATTGTGATGTCAACGGGTATTTAGATCACTCGAATATTTCTACACATTTTGTGGAAAATTTAATTTTTTTAAAAATCAACTGAACAATAGCCCACAAATTCAGAGCTTTAAAAATCGAAAATCTGCAATTCTGCCCCGATTTCGATGATTGATACCTCTATCAATAGGTGTTGAGACCTGTAATTGTGATGCCAACGGGTATTTAGATCACTCGAATATTTCTACACATTTTGTGGAAAATTTAATTTTTTTAAAAATCAACTGAACAATAGCCCACAAATTCAGAGCTTTAAAAATCGAAAATCTGCAATTATGCTCCGATTTCGATGATTGATACCTCTATCAATAGGTGTTGAGACCTGTAATTGTGATGTCAACGGGTATTTAGATCACTCGAATATTTCTACACATTTTGTGGAAAATTTAATTTTTTTAAAAATCAACTGAACAATAGCCCACAAATTCAGAGCTTTAAAAATCGAAAATCTGCAATTCTGCCCCGATTTCGATGATTGATACCTCTATCGATAGGTGTTGAGACTTGTAATTGTGATGCCAACGGGTATTTAGATCACTCGAATATTTCTACACATTTTGTGGAAAATTTAATTTTTTTAAAAATCAACTGAACAATAGCCCACAAATTCAGAGCTTTAAAAATCGAAAATCTGCAATTATGCTCCGATTTCGATGATTGATACCTCTATCAATAGGTGTTGAGACCTGTAATTGTGATGCCAACGGGTATTTAGATCACTCGAATATTTCTACACATTTTGTGGAAAATTTAATTTTTTTAAAAATCAACTGAACAATAGCCCACAAATTCAGAGCTTTAAAAATCGAAAATCTGCAATTCTGCCCCGATTTCGATGATTGATACCTCTATCGATAGGTGTTGAGACTTGTAATTGTGATGCCAACGGGTATTTAGATCACTCGAATATTTCTACACATTTTGTGGAAAATTTAATTTTTTTAAAAATCAACTGAACAATAGCCCACAAATTCAGAGCTTTAAAAATCGAAAATCTGCAATTATGCTCCGATTTCGATGATTGATACCTCTATCAATAGGTGTTGAGACCTGTAATTGTGATGTCAACGGGTATTTAGATCACTCGAATATTTCTACACATTTTGTGGAAAATTTAATTTTTTAAAAATCAACTGAACAATAGCCCACAAATTCAGAGCTTTAAAAATCGAAAATCTGCAATTCTGCCCCGATTTCGATGATTGATACCTCCATCAATAGGTGTTGAGACCTGTAATTGTGATGCCAACGGGTATTTAGATCACTCGAATATTTCTACACATTTTGTGGAAAATTTAATTTTTTTAAAAATCAACTGAACAATAGCCCACAAATTCAGAGCTTTAAAAATCGAAAATCTGCAATTATGCTCCGATTTCGATGATTGATACCTCTATCGATAGGTGTTGAGACTTGTAATTGTGATGCCAACGGGTATTTAGATCACTCGAATATTTCTACACATTTTGTGGAAAATTTAATTTTTTTAAAAATCAACTGAACAATAGCCCACAAATTCAGAGCTTTAAAAATCGAAAATCTGCAATTCTGCCCCGATTTCGATGATTGATACCTCTATCGATAGGTGTTGAGACTTGTAATTGTGATGCCAACGGGTATTTAGATCACTCGAATATTTCTACACATTTTGTGGAAAATTTAATTTTTTTAAAAATCAACTGAACAATAGCCCACAAATTCAGAGCTTTAAAAATCGAAAATATGCAATTATGCTCCGATTTCGATAATTGATACCTCTATCAATAGGTGTTGAGACCTGTAATTGTGATGCCAACGGGTATTTAGATCACTCGAATATTTCTACACATTTTGTGGAAAATTTAATTTTTTTAAAAATCAACTGAACAATAGCCCACAAATTCAGAGCTTTAAAAATCGAAAATCTGCAATTCTGCCCCGATTTCGATGATTGATACCTCTATCGATAGGTGTTGAGACTTGTAATTGTGATGCCAACGGGTATTTAGATCACTCGAATATTTCTACACATTTTGTGGAAAATTTAATTTTTTTAAAAATCAACTGAACAATAGCCCACAAATTCAGAGCTTTAAAAATCGAAAATCTGCAATTATGCTCCGATTTCGATGATTGATACCTCTATCAATAGGTGTTGAGACCTGTAATTGTGATGTCAACGGGTATTTAGATCACTCGAATATTTCTACACATTTTGTGGAAAATTTAATTTTTTTAAAAATCAACTGAACAATAGCCCACAAATTCAGAGCTTTAAAAATCGAAAATCTGCAATTATGCTCCGATTTCGATGATTGATACCTCTATCAATAGGTGTTGAGACCTGTAATTGTGATGTCAACGGGTATTTAGATCACTCGAATATTTCTACACATTTTGTGGAAAATTTAATTTTTTTAAAAATCAACTGAACAATAGCCCACAAATTCAGAGCTTTAAAAATCGAAAATCTGCAATTCTGCCCCGATTTCGATGATTGATACCTCTATCGATAGGTGTTGAGACTTGTAATTGTGATGCCAACGGGTATTTAGATCACTCGAATATTTCTACACATTTTGTGGAAAATTTAATTTTTTTAAAAATCAACTGAACAATAGCCCACAAATTCAGAGCTTTAAAAATCGAAAATCTGCAATTATGCTCCGATTTCGATGATTGATACCTCTATCAATAGGTGTTGAGACCTGTAATTGTGATGTCAACGGGTATTTAGATCACTCGAATATTTCTACACATTTTGTGGAAAATTTAATTTTTTTAAAAATCAACTGAACAATAGCCCACAAATTCAGAGCTTTAAAAATCGAAAATCTGCAATTCTGCCCCGATTTCGATGATTGATACCTCCATCAATAGGTGTTGAGACCTGTAATTGTGATGCCAACGGGTATTTAGATCACTCGAATATTTCTACACATTTTGTGGAAAATTTAATTTTTTTAAAAATCAACTGAACAATAGCCCACAAATTCAGAGCTTTAAAAATCGAAAATCTGCAATTATGCTCCGATTTCGATGATTGATACCTCTATCGATAGGTGTTGAGACTTGTAATTGTGATGCCAACGGGTATTTAGATCACTCGAATATTTCTACACATTTTGTGGAAAATTTAATTTTTTTAAAAATCAACTGAACAATAGCCCACAAATTCAGAGCTTTAAAAATCGAAAATCTGCAATTATGCTCCGATTTCGATGATTGATACCTCTATCAATAGGTGTTGAGACCTGTAATTGTGATGTCAACGGGTATTTAGATCACTCGAATATTTCTACACATTTTGTGGAAAATTTAATTTTTTTAAAAATCAACTGAACAATAGCCCACAAATTCAGAGCTTTAAAAATCGAAAATCTGCAATTCTGCCCCGATTTCGATGATTGATACCTCCATCAATAGGTGTTGAGACCTGTAATTGTGATGCCAACGGGTATTTAGATCACTCGAATATTTCTACACATTTTGTGGAAAATTTAATTTTTTTAAAAATCAACTGAACAATAGCCCACAAATTCAGAGCTTTAAAAATCGAAAATCTGCAATTCTGCCCCGATTTCGATGATTGATACCTCTATCGATAGGTGTTGAGACTTGTAATTGTGATGCCAACGGGTATTTAGATCACTCGAATATTTCTACACATTTTGTGGAAAATTTAATTTTTTTAAAAATCAACTGAACAATAGCCCACAAATTCAGAGCTTTAAAAATCGAAAATCTGCAATTATGCTCCGATTTCGATGATTGATACCTCTATCAATAGGTGTTGAGACCTGTAATTGTGATGTCAACGGGTATTTAGATCACTCGAATATTTCTACACATTTTGTGGAAAATTTAATTTTTTTAAAAATCAACTGAACAATAGCCCACAAATTCAGAGCTTTAAAAATCGAAAATCTGCAATTATGCTCCGATTTCGATGATTGATACCTCTATCAATAGGTGTTGAGACCTGTAATTGTGATGTCAACGGGTATTTAGATCACTCGAATATTTCTACACATTTTGTGGAAAATTTAATTTTTTTAAAAATCAACTGAACAATAGCCCACAAATTCAGAGCTTTAAAAATCGAAAATCTGCAATTCTGCCCCGATTTCGATGATTGATACCTCTATCGATAGGTGTTGAGACTTGTAATTGTGATGCCAACGGGTATTTAGATCACTCGAATATTTCTACACATTTTGTGGAAAATTTAATTTTTTTAAAAATCAACTGAACAATAGCCCACAAATTCAGAGCTTTAAAAATCGAAAATCTGCAATTATGCTCCGATTTCGATGATTGATACCTCTATCAATAGGTGTTGAGACCTGTAATTGTGATGTCAACGGGTATTTAGATCACTCGAATATTTCTACACATTTTGTGGAAAATTTAATTTTTTTAAAAATCAACTGAACAATAGCCCACAAATTCAGAGCTTTAAAAATCGAAAATCTGCAATTCTGCCCCGATTTCGATGATTGATACCTCCATCAATAGGTGTTGAGACCTGTAATTGTGATGCCAACGGGTATTTAGATCACTCGAATATTTCTACACATTTTGTGGAAAATTTAATTTTTTTAAAAATCAACTGAACAATAGCCCACAAATTCAGAGCTTTAAAAATCGAAAATCTGCAATTAT